>JAUPFN010000006.1:17876928-18186928 GCA_036924255.1 Apodemia mormo
GGTTTTCTCGAATATCTAAAATCTCAGTAGCAGCTCGAAGTCTAGCGGAGTAGTGCATTACCGCTGTCTCGCTTCGGATGAATACGTAAAGCTGTCTTTTTTATATCATAAGATAGCAAACAAGCAGATGGGTCTCCTGATGGAAAGAGTCAACTATCGCCTATAGACACCAAAGATGTTAATGATGCGTTGCTATCTTGTGGCGAGGTCTAATGCCACATGCATAAGTTTACCGGCTACCTTACCCTATAAAAAGAAACACGACAGCGACCAGCACTGACGCTATTGCGGCAGGAATAGGTAAGGCGGTGGTACCAGACCCGGGCGAGACAATGCAGAACTCTACCACCTAGTAGCCACGATGTTAGTGCCTCGATAGCCAATCGGTCGCCTTTTACGACCTGCCTGGCAGAACGGCAGTTGGCCTATTCTTCAAAGGAGGCCGGGAACAACACGGCGAAACGGCGATGTCGGTCTCGATTATAGCTAGAAATACTCGATAATCGTTAACATGTCGGTAAGCGATGAGAATCACCCCTTATATCGCCAACAGACAAACCGGTGAATCGCGGTGAACTGGAAAGTCTATAGACGTGCGGTTTACTCTGTCTACCCGCAAGGGAACTTGGTGATGATACTAATAAAAATAACTCTATCCGGGATTTGAAAAAGTGCTCGATTGGCTTGCCATCTATCATATTTTGGGGCTAAGTATCTTCGGATAATTTTGGGTGCACTAGTTGGACCTCTGCCTACATATTTGGGTATACGGGTGTGAAGATACTTTTTAGAAAAAAATATAAAAATTGCGAGGAGGAGGACGAGCCTAATTGTCAAATATTTATCGATTTAAAATCTGTTCTAAGCAGAGAGTTTGATGTAACTGCATAATAAAAGTTTTGATTCTAAGGCGGCACGGAATCCACCGATTCAGTTAGTGATATATGAAAAAACTGTTCCTAGAAATATCTAGTATTGAATTCAATTCAAGAATTTTAGGTATGCCATTTTCAAGATTATATTTTCATTAAATACCTATTTAAAAAAAATAATTGATCGGTTTATTAACGATAAAAAGTTAATAAAATTCACACTTAATGAATATAATCAAATCTACGTAACACGATAAAAATCAATGCAACAAATTTTCATCGGTTGAAATGCAATAAAATTGATGAAAATATTGATATTCAGTGAACGAGGAACGAATGGAAAGCTGGTTATTGTCAGCTCACACTAACTCCAAATGGACTGCGTCCGTTCAATTTCGATACTTTTACAATACAATAGACGAAGGCGTATTCACTCACCTGACAAATTAAAAAAATCCACTCTCATATTCAAAATAACCTGTAAAAGGAATGTTGAGATAGTATGCAGTTCATGTTTTAATTTACGTACAGGTAATTGAATTTCCTCTTTCCTATTATGCCGGTGAAAAGGAACTGATAAAACAATTAAAATGGAAGCAGGACTTAATAGTCAATTTTCAATAACAATGCATTTAGCAGATAAAAAAATAATTTTTCATATGTCTGGCGGAATTACAGTTCTATTAAGATCAGAAAGACAATGCCCTGATGGCATTGGCCTGGTTGAGTTTTATGTTGGCGTTTAATATTTTAACCGACTGTTCGGGTCCATCAGACGGATGGTAACACAAACGGAATACTTTTGTATATTCTGTAATCTGTGTTTAATCTTAGCTATTATTATTATGTTTCGTTTTCCCATCATATTATTTCCTGTTTCCATTTAAGATATTTATTTGCACCCCCATTTATTTTTTTCTGCTCCATTTACTCATTGACTGACACAGAATGCCGCTAAGACATTAAGTTTAATCTATGTACAATTTTAGTGCATAAAGTAAATAAATACGCACCATTAACATCTTTGGTACATAATTTCAGGGTTTCTCAAAGTGGTATACGTGTACCTCTTAGGACACGCCAGGCAATTCTATGAGATACCGGCAGAATATACACAATTGTTGCTTAGTTTACTTAGGAGTTGAGAAATAAAAATTGAATCATTGGACCAATTAATCATTTGACCGCCCTGTGGGTCGAGTGGTTAGCGAATCTAAATGCGAATCGATGGGAATTCCCGACGGAGACAAATATTATTGTGATGAGCATAGATGTTTGTATTCCTAGATTCGGTTGTTTATTATGTACGTTTCAGTATTTATATATAAGAGAGAAGGCACACATGTTACTTTTAGCATCGGCGATCGGCGATTCAGTCACTTTTAGCAGCTGATTGCAGCGACCAATCGCTCAACCCCGCACACTTGCAAACGCCGATCGCGGCGATCGAGTAACGAGTTGTTAGTTGCCGCGACTGATCGCTACACCCAGCACACATGCGCATGTGCTGTGCTGTGCATGTGCTGACCAACAATGCCAAACATGACGACCGCCTGCAAAACGAGACCGTGATAGGCACTTGACTGGCACTTTGCTCCAGATCAGGCAATGGTCTCACGTGCCAAGTGGAGCGTCCATCGATACCTGATAATGGTCGGAGTGAGAGGTCAGCAGGAAATCCAACATCGAGGTTACTAATTGTGTTAGACCATACGCCAAGGCAAACTCGTGAACAGACCTCCCTGCATGATCATATGCAGTGAGTGAACATAGCCTTTTGCCATGGTGGGTATTAAAATCGCCCAAGATCACGATCTCTGCGGAGGGGGTCTGCTCTAAACACGGAATCTACAGCCGTTTGTAAATGGACAACGAGCCGGTCAACTTAAGTATTCCTGCTATGGGACCTGTATAGGTACGCGTGGCTGCGTGGGTAGTCGTCGCAAGCTACGCGTAACCAGACAGTGGATAGGTCCTGACATTCAAGTCTGCCGCGGCGCCGGTAACACATATCTTTTCTGACGTAGGCGCACACACTAGCCCGCGGTACAAAGGAATGTTTCAGTTTGTACCCGGGTAGGAGAGGTAAGAAGTATCGACCGGGGAAGATATCTGTGTCTCAGTCAAGAAGAGTACAGCTGGCTTCGCCGTTTCGAGATAGTAGGTTGGAATGAGGCCCCTTGACGTTACAGAAATCCACAGGTAAGCGTGGTAGGGGGTGCCATGGCCTTCTTGCTCTGTTTGCCCCGGACAGGGTTGTCAGTGAGCGCAATTTTGCCCCCCCCCCCCCAGAATACGCAGGGCAGCCTGAGCATCCCTGAGCATCCCAGGCTTGAATCCAGAGCACGGACGCCCAGGGGGGGATTGGTACCCCCTATGCAAGTGGTACCCCCTAAGGTAGATTTTGTTTTAATTGCGCATTCATAGTGTGCGGGGGGGGGGGGGGTTGGGTCTCTGGGATTCTCACAAATCAAACGCAACGCAGCAGCAGAGCTGCTACTTTACATCGGTGCCAAATGAGAGAGTGGTATCTCCCCAGGCGTGCTGGCCTATTCAGCTGCAATTGCAGAATGGCACTACCACTAATTTGGTTGACTGACTGGACTGGTGTTAAATAATTTTGTCACAAAAATTATCACACCAGTGGGTGATGAGGTCGTCGTATCCCTACGCCGGCAAAATTTGTTTCATTCTTATTTTTGACTCCCAGTAACCAACTTGCGTCTACAATTTTTGCGGAGTTTCTTTTGGTAGAAATTATAAGAACGAAAACAAAAATCGTGCGGCTCAGGTCAATAATTTTTTGAGATGTATAATATAGTTCTTGTCTAGAAGTTAAACGGAATCACAGGACGGAACTCATAATATTAAAAAATAATAATAATTATTTTTTAATATATAAAAGCAATTATTTTATTTTCCAGTTTTCATTATGAACAATGTAAGGAATACCATCGGATTGTTTGAATTGCCTCCCACTGTGGAAGCAAAAGATGATTTCACGACAAAAGTAAATGGTGCGAAAATAAAACATTAGGTACTTACTCATTTCAGAATATTGCCTCAACATCTCGCCCAGGTATATAATACACCGCTTTACTTATTTCTGCCGCAATAGCGTCATTACTTTTAAATAGGTAAAGAAGCCGGTAGACTTATGTGTGGCATTGAAATCTCGCCACACGGAAAAAGGCACCATCAACATCTTTGGTGTCTATATAGGCAATAGTTTATCTTTCCATCAGGAGAGCTATCTGCTTGTTTGCTAGCTAATGATATTAAAATATTAAAAACATTCAGGTTTTATAATCCAACTCCAATGTCATCATCTAATCGTCATCGAGTTTAAAGTTTTCAGTGTTATTATTGTAGCAGCGAAAATACAAAATTTATCGATTATTATAATGGTATGCTTACTTGTTATGTGGTAGAATTTTGCAATGTATTGCCCGGGTATGGTGGCATCGCCTTACCTACTCATTTGTACCGCATCAGCGTGTTTGTTACTGTCTTATTCTAGTTTGCAGGGTAGCCGGTAAAGTGAATTTCAACTTGTTACACGTATTTTATCGCACCGTTAACATCTCTCATATGTATAGGCAAATTATTATTTTTCTCTCAGGAGAGCAAACAGCTTGCGTACTATATGATATAATAAATATATATAAAAACGATCTATCTTAACGAAACAATTTCGTGCTAAAAAGTTTTTTGATATTAGCTGAAGCTTTACTTAACAACATATTATAGTCTGTTGTGAAAATGTATAAACAACTCTGCACCATTAGTTAGTAGTTACATTTTATAACTCTAGGCGTTTCTGTAAGAAATTTCATAATTTAAAACGAAATTAATAAGATAATTAGACCTTTTTTAGGTAAAGGTAAAACGGAACCCTATTACTAAGCCTCCGCTGTCTGTCTGTCTGTCTGTCTATCACCAGGCTGTATCTTATAAGCCGTGATAGCTAGAAAGCTGAAATGTTCAGAAAAGTATTTCCGTTGCTGCTGTAAAAACAAACACTAAAAATAAAAAAAATAAAAATATCGGGGTCCCCATACAATATTTTTTTGTGTTTTTTTGCTATGACTCGCACTTGGTCGGTTTTTATTTATCACACAAATCTTTACATATGCAGTAAATAATAACAAGAACAATTAATGTAGAAATAAGACGTAAAATACAATAAATTACAGAAAACAAAAAAACTTAAGACGACATTGATAATAACAATACAGGTATGTAAAATACAAACACACAGATACATGTACAAAAAAGATCATAAAAATATTATATGTGTGTATAGCAGTGTGATGATAAAAAAGTAAGCCATTCAGCAAATAAGTAAGGTAATTAGTTATTTTTGTGTTATAGCACTCACCCCGTGCTTGGGAAACTGGAAAAACCTTAAAAACAACAAAGAAAAATATCGACACGCGGGATTTGAACCTGCGACCATCTCCCTAAAGCCGGGACGCTCTTCCACTGAGCTAGTGTCGACAGGCTCGAGGTGGCGAAATTCTTCTTTGCTATATGATCGATTACGTCGATTGTACTGATCGCTAGGTATACATACGTATAACTAGTTAAATGTGTTCATCGTTACAGATGAAATTCACATTTATAATTTTGATCAGTACTTTCGTATTTCATATTATTTTTGTGTTATAGCACTCACCCCGTGCTTGGGAAACTGGAAAAACCTTTAAAAAAAACAAAGAAAAATATCGACACGCGGGATTTGAACCTGCGACCATCTCCCTTTTCTTTGTTGTTTTTAAGGGTAATTAGTATCATCAACTCTACAGCTGATTTTCTTCGCTACCTTGGCAAGACTGATATTTAAAATGGCTGTGAAAATATATAAAAATAACAGCGCTTTAAGTAATCAGGCAGGTGCAAAATAAATTACCAAGTAAAAAAATCCGTAGCAACCATATTAAATATAATTTATTAGAAACTGTACTTATCTTACTGAACTGTACTCATCTAGTAAATTTATTTAATTAATTTAATTTAAATCTGATTTGAGTGAAAAGTCAAAATTAGTAGATGAGTGCAGTATAGATATAACCGTCGGTAATCCATACTATCCATACTAGTCCATACTAGTCCATACTAGTCCATACTAGTATTATAAATGCGAAAGTAACTCTGTCTGTCTGTCTGTCTGTCTGTCTGTCTGTCTGTCTGTCTGTCTGTTACGCTTTCACGGCTAAACCGCTGAACCGATTTGGATAAAATTTGGTACAAATATAGTTTGAGACCCAAGAAAGGACATAGGGTAGTTCTTATCCCGGAAATCCCACGGGAACGGGAACTATGCGGGTTTTTATTTTAGAATTTTTTTCACGCGAACGAAGTCGCGAGCACAGCTAGTGAAAAATAAAATAAAGATAACTGATATTAACATACAAACGACACGTAATATTGCACGTACAACGATATTTTATATTTAAAAAAAAGTATCTTTCCGCCCGTATCTCCGAAGGGGTAGGCAGAGGTACAACAAGTGCACCCACGATTAGCCGAAGATACTTGGTTCCACAAATGTGATAGGTGGCAAGCAGAGAGCACAATAGTCAATGGTGGCAAGCCTATCGCCAACCGGGCACTTTCCAATCCCGGGCAACTTTGTGTTTATCAGAAAACTAAAAAAACATTTTTTTAAGTGTCCGAACCGGAAATCGAATCCGGGACCTCGTGTGGTCGACGCCAACGCTGGACCTCTAGACCACAGAGGCGATATTTTATATTAAATTTATTAATTTGTAACTTTCCGTGAAATTTTACAATATATTACTTCTTTAATGTCACTATTATTAACGGTTTAATTCTTTAGTAGTTATATATTAATAAATAAATAAATATTCACGGGACAAATTACACTTACTGATCTAACCCCAAAGTAAGCAAATTATTTGCTTGTGTTATGGGTGTTACTCAACGATTCTAATACATAGAAATACATATATAAATACTAGAATATATTTAATAAACACGTAAACCCGGAAATACAAACATGCAATATGCTCATCACACACTTTTTTGGTCCCGTCGGGGATCAAATCAAGCCCCGTCGATTGCGAAATCAGGGTCGCTAACCACTCGACCAACGGAGCAGTCTATTTATATAGATGTTTCGGCTACTGATTTCATCAGCTGTGTGTTTCTGTTTGTACTACTAACTTAGGCAAACGTGTGGTGGATGAAGGACTTTTTGTATAGCTGTGGTTAACTTTGTTTTTCAGACATTTAGAAAGTTTGTTCGATTTCTTATATTATTTTTGGCTTTATTGGCATTGCAGAAGTTACAGATTTTGCGGAAAGTTGCAATTTAATTACCCTATTATTTAATTTTACCCCGTATTGGTTCGGCCACCCTTTAACGAATATACCATTTGCCGTTTAGCCTGAGAGCTCGTAAGAGGTGAACGATTGGCTATGCAAGTCACTACAATCGTGGCTAGTAGGTTGTAGAGTTCTGCATTGTCACACCCAGGACTGGTGTCATAACGATAGCAACGTTTAGTGTCTATAGGCAATGGTTATCTTTTTCCATCTTGAGACTCAGGTGGATGTTTGCTATTCTATGATCAGTCAATTTTGATTGGTATGTGGGAGATAATATTCACAATCATATACTGCGATGCTATCACCGGGTCAGATAAGCTTACGGCGCTGCAGCGCAACGGATATAGGCAAACTTTGAAACGTTTTAAAAAAAAACGGATTGTGTGGTTTTATGAAACCACGGTAAAAGTGAAACTTTTTTTCACATTACGCGGCCGACCGTCACGCGACATGCGACACACAGACCAAAAAAAAAAAAACTTTTTTTCACTTTAAAAAAGCTGTATCGCATTGAGAGTTTTACTCCGACGTTTGTAATGATATTGACTACTAGCTGTTGCCCACGACTTCGTCCGTGCGGACTTCGTTTACTCCACACAGCACCTCCCCCGTAGGTGATAGCGTGATAATATGTAGCCTATATGTTGACTCGACCTATTAGTAATATTCATACAAAATTTGAAGTAAATCCATGCAGTACTTTTTGAGTTTACCCCGGACATACATACAGACAAACAGACAAAAATTTTAAAAACTATAGTATATATTTCTGGCTTCGATATCGATTGTATATCACGCACCAAGTATTCTTTAAAAAAAATATTCAATGTACATTTTTGACTTTCCTACGGTTTTATTATATGTATAGATATAAGATAGTATTTTCGAATAAAACCTAAGTGAAACAAAATAGAGGTTCTTAATAAACAGCGCAGTGTGTAATGTTTATTATTATTAAATTAATTAAATGGTACAATTACAAATGTGAGATTTCTGCAGGTTCCGCACTATCTTTGGTATTTATATCTGTCCGTCAGGAGAGCCATCTGCTTAACAAAATGGCACAGCATGACATATTTCTATTTTTTCACGATTAGAGTTTTTTTTTATTTTTTATATATCATAAGATAGCAAACAAGCAGATGGGTCTCCTGATGGAAAGAGTCAACCATCGCCTATAGACACCAAAGATGTTAATGGTGCGTTGCTAGCTTGTGGCGAGGTCTAATGCCACATGCATAAGTTTACCGGCTACCTTATCCTCCAAACCGGAACACGACAGCGACAAGCACTGACGCTATTGCGGCAGGAATAGGCAAAGCGGTGGTACCAGACCCGGGCGAGACAATGCAGAACTCTACCACCTAGTAGCCACGATGGTAGTGACTCGATAGCCAATCGGTCGCCTTTTACGACCTGCCTGACAGAACGGCAGTTGGCCTATTCTTCATAGGAGGCCACAACTATCCGCGGCGCGAACTGCGACGCTAGTTGCGGTGCGGCAAGTCGTGCGATTTTATGAGGTATGCAACTTGTTATGATCGCGGCGGCGTTAGCGATGGACATATTTAGATTTTTTAAAACGCCTCTTTAATTTTTCTGAAACTTAAAGAGGCGTTACACTATTACACCAAATGAGTAAGAAGGTATTAACGTCATTAAAAATAAATCCTTTTCTACGAAAGTAAAGTAAGGATACCACTCCGTAAAGAAAGTACCGGGAAATAATCAATAATACACACACTCTGTATTTGTATCTGAATTAATCGTTCAACTTGGCCGTCGACCGCCTGACCACTGGAAATTTTTCTCGTGAGGCCAACGGTATAGCATCTAGCATGTGAAACAAGTGCATGGGAATGTATTAAGCATGCCACGCGGCGCAGCGACTGGCTGGGCGACCGGCGAATTTCGCCGAACAATTGAAACAAATATTGCATCAGTATTGCAGCACATGTCACTGGAACAGCAGGAAGAACAAAGCTACATCATAATATCATAAGTTTTTAGAAAGACATTTCACTCACGGACTATACTGGTCATGGCAGTGAATGTAAATTCCCGTGGCCTGCAAACTTCGCCAATCAAATCTTCGCCTCACCCGCCGCGTCACCGCCGTTGCCGCCTCTTCCCAAGGCCGGGCGGTAAAGGCTAACTTGAAATGGTTACACACTGCATTATTATTCCAAGTATGATTAATTTTAACCTCAACGCGTCAAAAATACAAAATATTTTGTTTCAGTCTCACGTTCTTAAATCCTCACGGTCGCTTGTCACTCGCTTCTTTCACGCCACGACGCAATTTGCATCGCCGCGCCTACAACTTGCTACGTTTGTTTTTGTTGCTCGCCGCCCGTCGCACCGCAATTCGCGTCGTAATTCGCGCCGTGGCCAGGCTGTTATAAGCATTTGCTCATATGAGCACCTACACGTTCCCCGCTCAACGCCGCACCGTGTCTATTAATATTTGTGTGGTCTGTGTTTGATCCCTTTGCATCAAAAATATTTGTTTAAAGTTTACAAATAATACAAAAATGTAATCCTATGATAACACAAATATTTAACGCTATTTTAAGTTGCTGAAGTATAAACAAGAATTTTAAATACAAATGATTTTTGTTTTTGAACATTGTTGTTTTCCAATTATTGATCGGTTATGAGCTAATTCCATGTGATAATTAATGACAACGCAAATCCAATTTCAATTCTTATTATTTAATTTGTCAATCCCTACTTTTCATTTAGGTAGTTATTTAAAACAAAGTGACGAAAATACTTACCTTTTTTAAATACAAGCTTTTGTGTAGACACAAAAAAAGCTTTTGTGTAGACGTAGGACTTCGTCTGCAAAAAAATTATCCAACAGAATTACTTTTTGGGTTAAAAGGTTACCTTTTCGTTTTTCCGCGTTAAAATCTGTTTGCGTACTAAATTTAATTAAAGCAGTTTAAGTCTAAAAGAGTAACATGCATACAAACTTTCATATTTCAATAGATGATTGTTAGGGATTTCTTGTTGTTCAAAAATCGATGATAATAAATTTGTTATCTTTCTTCGATTAAAAAAAAATATTTTGCATGTTTTATGTTTTCAAAAGGAAATAGTGAAATCCAAAAATAAAATGACTTAGTTTGTCGATCCGTCCGTCCGCTTGCCTTGCCTTTAATTTGGTACCTTGCTATTCGTATGGCATATTTATAACGCCACTTAAGTGCAAGGCGGACTTAATCCCGACCAGAGGTGTGGTAAACGGCTTATTTTTGTCAACACGCTTAAACGTTATACTTATTTCATAAGCGCGCTTAGTAAGCGGCTGTTCATTTAAAACGCTTTTTGTAGAAAAGGCTTGTAATAAGCCATACGAGTAGAAGCGCGTGAAAAAGAAACATACACGCTGTCCCGAAGACAACAAATAAAAAAAAATTATTGGCGGGAAATGATTTGTCAATTGTTTTTTTTATCACACATCAAAGTTCTACGTACGCAACGAAAATGGAATTAAGTCGAAAAGATTTTAGAGTGATGATTTTTTATGATTTTAAAAGTTTTCTTTCTCCGCAAGACTGTGTCGCTCGTCTTCAAAATGCTTTTGGAAGAGAAACACCTTATTTGAGCACCGTGAGGCGATGGTTTGCTGAATTTGAGAGAGGTCGAGTTTCTTTACATGAAGAATTTCGTGAAGGGCGGCCTTCAACTGCTGTTAACGAAAACAATGTGGCTACTGTTAAGCGGTTAATTGAAGAAAACCTCCTGGTTACCTATGAGACAATTCGAGGACTATTGGGGATTGGTATGAGTCAAAATCAAAAAAAATTACATGAAGAATTGAAAGTTACTTTTTTTAAAGTACTTTTTTAAAGTACTTATGAACTGACAGCGGAGCAGAAGCGGGCTCGCGTGGAATGGTGCTCACAGATGCTACTGAAGTACGACCACGGACATTCTAATGCTGTTTATGACATTGTCACAGGAGATGAAATGTGGATTTATTGTTTTGAGCCCGAAAAAAACAGTAATCTTGTGAATGAGTGTTTGAAAATGAGAACAGGCCAACAAAAGTGAGACAGACGAAAAACGTAGGTAAAAAAATGATCGCTTTTTTTCTCAGCTACGGGTCCCATCTGTACAATTCCACTTGAAGATCAAAAGAGTGTTAATGCCAAGTGGTATTCTACCATTTGTTTACCCAGGGTGTTAGAAAAGTTCGCGAAAGACGATCCAAAAGCCGCATTCTCCTTCACCGTGATAACGCTTCTTCATACACGGCCAACAAAACAAAGTCATTTTTAGCTTCCAAAAAAGTACATCTCGTCACTCATCCTGCGCATAGCCTCAACCTAGCACCCTGTGAGTTTTGTATTTTCCCCAAAATCAAAGATTTGATGAGAGGTTTTACTTTTACCAACCCCGAAGAGGCAGTGATAGCGTTCAATCAGCACGTAGAAAACATGCCTTCAGATCTATGGTCCTCCTGTTTTAAAAAACGGTTCAATCGCATGAAAAAATGTTTAAATTGTAAAGGAGATTATTTTGAAAAGCAATAAACATAATATTTTGGTTATAACATGTTGTTTTTTAAGTTACGCAAAACTTATAGTGTGACTTACGTATAACGTATTTGCGTGCTTGTACTCATTTTGGTTCATTATTTTTCTGTAAGAAAGCATTTTAATGCGCTATATACGCTATATAATAGTATGCGCTTCCCTTTCACGGTAACGAAAATCATATTTTTCGCTATATTAAAAGATGAAATACATAGAGCAAAATAGAGGAGGTTCGGGGAAAAGCCTACTAATTATATTGCTCAATTTCAAGTGGCAACATTTTAAGTATTGCATATAAAAGAAAACACGGACCACTTTTAAAATGCCTCAAATACAGGCTACATTTAAAAAAATATATATTTTTTCACAGGCCTTACTCAGACATACTAAATATGAGCGAAATTTTACAAAATTATAAGTTTTTAATAGTAGGTGATTTGACTAAATACGGTCATTTTAAATACCAGGTCCATACCCGCCCTCGTTCTTTAAAATCAGGATCGAAGGAAATATTATTATATCCCTCCGATTTGAGCACAATAGTTATGTTTATTTTTAAACAAACTTCGTTTTAAACAAAATTTATAAGCGATACAATGTTATTGATATAATTAAGATATAATTGACTAAAACTTAGTGATTGTATACTCTTTGTGATTGACATTTGACACTTAAATATCGACATTTAAATCGAGCGGCAAAAAGTTACAACGATAAAATCTCCCGCTCTAAAATCGCAATACAGGCTGCAAATATAACACAGACATTCGCTTGTGTTATAACTTGAAATCCAGCTGCATAGCGACCGCCACATGGACAATTAGATTACCGATCTAATAGGACATGGAGGTCGATATTGGGATAGAAATCCAGACTCTTGTCTTATGAATTTGAATATTAATTCACCTTCTTAGTACTAACTAGTGTTACGTTAGTAAGTTTACGTAGTAGTGCTAAGTAGTATCATCTCTCCATGCTTTTATCGATAGAAAAGTATCAAGGCCGACTTTTGTTAGAATATCATACTAGCAAATACGAAAATAACCTTAAATTATTTCATATTTTGTACTTGTGTTGTAAAGCGACGGAACTAGGGTGAGACTACATTCTAACACTAACTATTCTAACTATTCTACATTCAACATAAAAAATTCTAACTATTCTACATTTTTACTATGGTTGTTAAATGTTTAATCAGTTTTTTGCATTTTCCGAATTAATTAGCAAAAAAGAGATGCTCTATTCTTTACGAGTAGACCGGGTCAATACAGGGATACTTTTAAACCAGCTGAGATTCCGTTCGAGCAAACAAGCAAATATCTCTATTGAAAAGGGCCAAAAATAGACACCAAAAATCATAATGGTGTGTTTAATCCGTGAGCAGGGATGGCAATGCCATATGCATTAGTTTACCGGCTACCTTGCTTTCCAAACTGAAACACGACAATGATAAGCATTGACGCTATTGCGATAACTAAGATTGTGATAAGTAAGACGGTGGTACAATATATCCGTTCGAGATATTGGCAAACTCTACCAACAAGTAGTCACGATGGTATTGACACATATAACTAATTGTTCATCTTTTACAAATTAACTGGCAGAATAGCAGATGGTCTATCCTTCAAAGAGGGCCTGGAGCAACCAACACGGGGCCAAGTAAAATAGCCAACTAGTAAAACTTCAGTTATTGTTATGATTTCATTTCGTATTTTCAAAATGTATTATTGGAACGAAGTTCCTTATCGCGCGATGTGAAAGGGGGCTAGACGGAAAAAATTCTTACGAAAAGTTGTCACGACACTTTTTGCTATAGTAAGGTATTGTAAGCATAGAAATATCCAGCCACTTCCCTTTAGCTCGTGCATTGAAAGTGAAAGAGCCTATCTACTATTTGATTGAGTTTACTTTTTTCTAGTACCAAATGTTCGACATTTATACAGAATTTGAATTTCGTTGTTGAATTTGAAACAAAAAAGTTGAATTTCGACGGACAGTCGAATTTCGAACGAGTGTCGAAATTCGACCGAGTGTCGAATTTTGATCGGTTGCCGAGTTTCGACCGCCGGTCGAAATTCGACTGGGTGCCGAAATTCGACCGGGTGCCGAAATTCGACCATGGGTCGAAATTCGACCGGGTGCCGAAATTCGACCGCGGCTCGAAATTCGACCGGGTGCCGAAATTCAACCGGGTTCCGAAATTCGACCGGGTGCCGAAATTCTATTCCGCATTGAACAGTGTGGTGTCGCGACCTTTATTTTTGTTGAGTGTATACAGGTTTTTTGTAAATAATAATAAAAGGAACTTCGTTCCATCCGGGTGTCCCTTGACACCTCTCAAGTTTGTAATCGCCTCTGTGGTCTAGTGGTCCAGCGTTGGCATCGACCACATGAGGCCCCGGGTTCGATTCCCGGGTCAGGCACATAAAAAAAAAGTGTTTTTTCAGTTTTCTGAGAAAAACAAAGTAGTCCGGGATTGGAAAGTGCCCGGTTGGCGATAGGTTGGCCACCTATCACATTTGTGGGACCAAGTATCTTCGGCTAATCGTGGGTGCACTTGTTGTGCCTCTGCCTACCCCTTCGGGGATATGGGCGTTAAGATACTTTTATTATTATATGTATTTTGTGGGTTGAAATTAATATAATAACAAACTTCTTTAATAATTCCTCCATAATGACTTTAGGTCTATGAAGGACTTTAAGGTCTAGGATTTTAGGTCTATATGATAGACTAAAATTAGACTTACTGTCATCAATTTTATTCTTCCATGACAAGGGATTTAGTAGACCATTTAATGTTTAATCATGTTAGTTATACAGAAATGTTATTATGTTCAAAATTAGAGTTAGAGTAAACCGTTTATTATTATTTTTTTTTGTTTGTTTGTTTCGCTGGTGTAACAATTTTGCTGTTTGTGTAGGTCATATAACTAAATGTGGATTTCTTCTTAGCGAATTGATACTTAGAAGAGTCCAAAATCCTACGGTAAAAATGTTCTTCGTCTGTAAGTTACAGGTATTCGTTTACCTCATATGCGTAAGGTAATCTTATGTAATAAAATAATAAAACTGTTTATACACTAGCTGCACCGTACAGCTCGCTGCATTATAAACGTTTTTGTTAAAACCCACAGAAATAACTATTTTTTTCCGCAACAAAAAGTAGTTTATGTACTATTTCAGGTCTTTTTCTGTCTGTGTGCCAAATTTCATCCAAATCCGTCCCGTACTTTTTGTGTGATTAAGTAACAAACATTCATCCATTCATCCATTCATCCAAACTTTCGCATTTATTATATTGGTATGGATATAGGTTTTAATTTTTGCAATCAAATAATTTAGTCTGTATATTTTGTTTTTTAACTTCTTGCTACGTCAGTAGTTTAATTATATTATATATTATTTTATTTATACTTATTTTCCCGATTTTCGAAAATCAAGTTTTCATCAGATCTCCATGTTTTGAGGTCCTAGGAACTTTTCCGACTATTTTCTGGACGACTTCAGTATTTCAGTATGCATGTGAGTGTGTGTGGGTGTAAGTGTGTATGTAAACATGTTAAAAAACCTGTTTTCCATATAACTTCGAGTTTTTTAAATCAATCGAGTTTTGACTTTCTTTGATGTTTTAGTACCAATTTAAAAAATTGTGTCAAATGAGGATCAAGAAATGGTTTTTAAAACAAAAAAACTTTATGGTTAAATAAAATTTCAGACTAATATAGCGATGGATTTTAAAATCTAACTAAGTAGCTCTCCTACTTAAAAAACTACATCGAAAGTCATAAATAGGATTGAAATCGCTCGATTCGTTCAGGATTTACTAATGACGAAAATTTTTAAAAAAAAAAAATCATTTTGGCATTTTTTTTATTTTTCAACCGCAGTGTCGGTCCCCCGTGGCTGCCTAGTAGACGCAGCACAACTTTTTTCTGGACTCTCTGAAAATCAGTGCTGTGACATAATTGCTGCAGTGTAGGCTGAGTTGGTAATAAAAGGTAATAAAAGCATTACAAGCATTCGTTTTCTGTTTTTGTGTTCTTGTAGTGGTTCTTGTTATATGTTACTGTACATAAATTACTGTAAATAAATTATTACATTCCATTGTATTTTTTATAAGATTATTTTAAGTGAATTGCTTCCATTTGTTCAATAGTATCGTAAGTTTATGTGTAAGTTGATAACAACTAAATTGAAAAAAAAAACAGGTAAACTATAGACTTATTGACGAAAAAAATAAATAACATATAATTTACATCAAGATTGGTCAAGTAATTTTTTAGTCATAAAACAGGCGATGTAGACAGAAAAGAATTTTAAAAATGTTAAAAATATCATATCCGTAAGTCATTAAACGAATGCTTGTCACGAATTTTAATAAAATTGTAATCAACATACTACAGATTGATATAGCATTATAGTGGAGTGCCTGGAGCATTCAAAACCGTAAAACCTCGGATTAGAGTTATAGTGAATGAATTAATATGATCGATGTGGGATATTGTTTTTTAAACTATAAATTGCAATGTTTATCCAAAATTTTTTTGTGCACTCCATTGTTTCATTGTTTAAACAAATTATTATGAAAAATTAATGTTTGACCATATATTTTCACTTTAAACAGTAATTTTCTTTATTTATATGTTAAATCTTACTTGAGTAGACATATAGGAACATTTTTCAAAGATACCTGTGTATAAAAATAGCAATAGGGATCTCGAAAAGGTAGAAAAACATGGAGGGGAGAGCGGAGCGACAGCTGCTATGTACAATGGAATTTCTCGGCCACTTTAATTATAAATGAAACGTACTCTATTGTGTAGATTTAAAAAAATAAGGTAATTAATTACGACTAATGAAAAGAAAAAAAATTATTAGTACAAAATCTGTTTATTTAAATATATTACATTGTTGTCTACATCAAATATTTTCTCTTATTATTATTAATAATAAGAGGTTACTTCTCTACTATTTTTTATAATTTCACCTTAATTTGTTTCGGAAGATGAACCCACGTAGGTCACACTATAAGTTTTGCGTAACTTAAAAAAACAACATGTTATCACCAAAATATTATGTTTATTGCTTTTCAAAATAATCTCCTTTACATTTTAAATATTTTTTCATGCGATCGAACCATTTTTTAAAACAGGAGGGCCACAGATCTGAAGGCATGTTCTCTACGTGCTGATTGAACGCAAACACTGCCTCTTCGGAGTTGGTAAAAGTAAAACCTCTCATCAAATCTTTGATTTTGGAGAAAATACAGAATTCACGGGGTGCTAGGTCAGGGCTATGCGCAGGATGAGTGACGAGATGTACTTTTTCGGAAGCCAAAAATGACTTTTTTTGTTGGCCGTGTGTGAAGAAGCGTTATCATGGTGTAGGAGAGAATGTGGCTTTTGGGTGGTCTTTCGCGAACTTTCTCTAATACCCTGGGTAAACAAATTGTAGAATACTACTCGGCATTAACACTCTTTTGATCTTCAAGTGGAATTGTACAGATGGGACCCGTAGCTGAAAAAAAACGCGATCATTTTTTTACCAACATTTCTCGCCTGTCTTACTTTTGTTGGCCTGTTTTCATTTTCAAACACCCAATCATAAGACTGCTGTTTGTTTTTCGGGTTCAAAACAATAAATCCACGTTTCGTCTCTTGTGACAATGTTATAAACAGCATTAGAATGTCCGTGGTCGTACTTTAGTAGCATCTGTGAGCACCATTCCACGCGAGCCTTCTTTTGCTCCGCTGTCAGTTCATGAGGGATCCAACGACAACAAAGTTTCCGAACTTTCAATTCTTCGTGTAAAATTTTCTGAATTTAGCTCATACCAATCCCCAATAGTCCTCGAATTGTCTCATAGGTAATCCGGGGGTTTTCTTCAATTAACCGCTTAACAGTAGCCACATTATTTTCGTTGACGGTAGTTGAAGGCCGCCCTTCACGAAATTCGTCATGTAAAGAAACTCGACCTCTCTTAAATTCAGCAAACCATCGCGTCACGGTGCTCAAACAAGGTGCTTCTCTCTCAAAAGCATTTTGAAGACGAGCAGCACAGTCTTGCGGAGAAAGAGAACTTTTAAATCATAAAAAATCATCGCTCTAAAATCTATCGACATAATTCCATTTTCGTTGCGTACGTAGAACTTTGATGTGTGATAAAAAAACAATTGAAAAATCATTCCATACTAATATTATAAATGCGAAAGTCTGTCTGTCTGTTACGCTTTCACGGCTAAACCGCTGGACCGATTTTCACGAAATTTGGCATGGGTATATTTGAAGATCCGGGGTCAAACATAGGCTATTTTTTTTTTCAAAAAACAGTCCCTGGAGGGCTGAAATAGAAAAAAAATAGGGGATGAAATATTTATTAAAAGCTATTTGGACGACTTATTAATATACCCGCGGGTGAAGCTGCGCGGGTCAGCTAGTTCAATATAAAAACGTCGTCTTCAATACACCTTCCAGTACAAAAATATACAAGACTTTTTCACTAAAAAACCAAATTTTCACTGTTATAGAAGCAATATTCACAGAACAGGTGTTACTTGCAACTAAACTAGCCGAGAAATTCCATTGTACATACTAGTACATAGCAGCTGTCGCTCCGCTCTCCCCTCCACGTTTTTCTACCTGTTCAAAATCCCTACTGCTATTTGTATACATACACAGGTATCTTTGAAAAATGTTCTTATATGTCTACTCAGGTAAGATTTAACATAAAATTAAAAAAAAAATACTGTTTAAAGTGAAAATGATTGGTCAAACATTAATTTTTCATAATAATTTGTTTAAACAATGAAACAATGGAGTGCACAAAAAAATTTTGGGTAAACATTGCAATTTATAGTTTAAAAAACAATATCCTACATCGATCATATTAATACATCCACTATAACTCTAATCCGAGGTGAAAACCCCCAGGCGCTCCACTATTACATAATTATATATCTTCACGATACCAGATTCCTTATGGGATAGACAGAGAGAGTTAAATACCATACATTACGATCCAGATGGATTTGCCTTGCTTCTTTTACATACATTCATAGCAGTATATAGATTACTCTAAATGTATTTGCCATTTGGTAATATCTCGTGTTGGTTTGGGCTCCCCTTGAAGAATAGACCATCTGTCATTCTACCAGTTCGTAAAATGCTAACGATCGGCTATACTTGTGTCTAGTAGGCGTAGTAGGTGGTAGAGTTTTGCAACGTCTTGCGCAAAGCTGTAATAGAATATCCTGAACCTTGTGAGCTGCGTGCGTCGTTACTTTAAATTTAACTGATTAAAATATAAAAAAACACGGCAACAAATCGAGTATTACCACACTCTATAACATCACACTGTTATACTAGTTCTTACCCGCAGCTTCGCTTGTGCACTTATACTTTCGAACGTCCTTAACCTTTCTTTATAGGTACTTTATTTAAAGTCTCTATATTATCGGGCGAGCCGCTAGTATTATATATTCTTATTATCAAGGCGGGGAAAGTTAGACCTTCAACTGTACCACCTGTCACTGAACAAAAACCCAATAACTGTAGTGCATACGTTTAAATATCTTGACCATGTAGTAACCGATGTTATGAAAGATGAAATGGACCTTGAAAGAAAACGCAAGGCCTTGGCAATATAAAACGCTGAAATATGTAACTCAATATTTTTGCTGTACTCAATTCAGAGGAAATTTTATGCAAATATGTCCATATTATTTTCCTTCATTTCACCTCCTTGGGGGTTGAATTTTGAAAAATCATTCCTTATGCCCTTTGAGGGTTGAATTTTTAATTATCCTTCTTTAGTGGAAGCCTCCGTCATAAGAGGAATACGTGTACAAAATTTCAAGTGTCACCCTAATGGTTTGGCCTATGCGGTTACAATCTTTTGTCCCCTATTTCCTTCTTAGGGATCCTTTAAAAGGAAATAAGCATCTCTCTTAGGGGTCAAATTTTAAAAAAACGCTTAAACACGTAATTCGTTATTTTTTTGTACTCAATTCATACGAAATTTTATGCAAATATGTCCATGGAATAAAAAGTTTCATAAAGACTTTTATCCCCTATGTCACCCTTCTTAGGGTTGAATTTTGAAAAATTCTTCTTTTATAGATACTTACATCAAAAGAGAAATGTGTGTGCGAAATTTCAAGTTTGTAGCTCAAAGGGTTTGGCCTGTGCGTCCACACACATCAGTCAGTGACTTATGCCTTTTGTATATATCGACGCCGAAAAGCGTAATTGCTGTAACTCAAGAAAACATAACTTTACACCAGAGCTAAAGATCTTTTTAGATTTTAGAAAGAAAATCATAAAATTCGACCTAGAAACGTGATTTTTAGATAGATAAGTTATTTTTTGTACAGCTATGATTTGCCTATATTGTTTCTACTGAAAGTATTGTTTGCATTTAAAATTGGGTTACAACAACTTCGATCAGAAATTACGACAATTATAACTTTTTTTTGAGACCTTGTAAACTTCGTAAATTTAACACATCAATGCATGGAATTTTAAATTTTTTATATCTTTTTGGAAGGCGTATATGCTGTGACCGTTATATTTATTACCTCGTTGCTATTTTAAAAAGTTGCAATCCAGTTAGTTTATTACTTTTACTCAAATAAAATGCTGTAAGTTGAATCATAACCAAAGTTGATACACAAATAAAAATTCTTTATTAGGGATTGGGATAAAAAATAAAACACTTTAAAATATCTCCTTTTTTAATTCTCTTTTAATAATTAATCATTCATTGTTCCTATTTATCATTATCTTTATTCAATTCTTCTAATGAAATATATAATATTTTCTTTAACATAATTAATTGAAAACAAAAAACTCTGATTAAATCTCCTTAAAAAACAGAATCCTTACGGAATTCCATATAGAGATAATAGAATAGATAATAAAAAACAAGAATAAAATCTTGGGATGGACATAGGCTACTTCTTACTCAAAGTCCATTTTTATGACTGATAACTATTTAACATTTCAGTTAAAGCCGATCAATCTTTGCTTCCGGACATAGACTTCCTATACTACGATAACGTGAAGTACATGCGAGCGAAACCGCGGGTGAAAAGCTAGTCACATAATAGGTATAGGGGACAAAATTGAGTTAACTAGTTACTTCGAGCACACGTGAAATTCACGACCATTTCTTTGATGGAGGAGGGGGAGTATGAAGAGCTTATAAAGCAAGTTACAAATTCCGCGTTTAACAAAAAAGGAATTGTGGCTGTGTCATGGACACAGCCATGTATGTTTTACATGAATACGTCTACGTTAACGGGTAATATTTTGCAATGGTTATATTTTTCATTCGTCATACATTTGCCATCGTTGATCAGTTTGGACGCCTTCGTCTTTTTGCGTTCTCCGTATTTCTTTAAACATTTAAAATATTTTTATTTACACAGTCGATAAATCTTTATAAGAGCTCTTGGACAAAACTTAATCGAACTTCATATCTGCTCCAAGTAAAAATATATACTATATGCAAATTCTGTAATGCAGCAAAATTACCTAAAACTGGCAGTACTTCCTCCTCCTTCTCCCGCAAAGCATCGTAGTCTGCACTTAGATTAACAAATTCTTTAGCTATCCAACGGTATGATTAGATTTCGAATGTTGATGATAGTTAAATAGCTGTAGCACCAAAGTGTATCCCCATATTTTGTTATCATCAGTCAGTCATATGAAAGTAAATTCAAAGACGTATTCACGTCTAAAGCAAGTTTATAAGTTTATTGACCTGCAGTGATAGCCGACACGGGCCAGTATATCTTCTATAAAGTACTCGTACTACGATCTCCACATTCCTTTACTGATTCTAGCATTCCCGAAGAGAGTAGCAGCCACTACATTCTATGTTTTTCTTTATCTACCAGTCTAGCAAGGAAACACTACTATTTACTGATTAATACAATTAATTTCCCTGACAAATTACATGAAATTTTTTTCTGCCGTCAAATTTGCATATACTAGATTATATATACAAAAAGCACTATATAAAAAGTTATACATTTCTATACAATATATACGATCTCTGTATGCCTCAGCCTAGACGTCTACAGGCCATCTTAATAATCGCATTCAACACAGTTTTATATTAGGTAAAAGTAATAAGAATTCTTTTTTAATTTTTTCTTAAACTAGTTGTTTAGGTTACATTCTATACTATATTTTATATTCTAAACACAAACTGTAATTATTATATTTCATTTAAACATAAAAAATAATGTTGTCTATTATAAATAAATGTGTCTACCTTCAATGTACTCTGCTTTCGCATCACCTGCTGCACGGCAACTGAAATCTTTTCATCGAGCTCGTCAAAAGAACGCGAGCACAAGTAGCAAGGCGGTAAGTTCAAAGAGCAGTTCGAGTTTGGACGTTGAAAAAGGACGTAAATATTGTTAAATTGAAATATTGGATACTTTTAAAATGTAGTAACATATATACGTTTTTATCCAATACGGATCTTTTGTAGTAAAATGTAGTAAATGTAAAAATTGAGTTAAAGTTTGTACGAAAATTAGGGTTTTGATTATAGTTGAATTGTATTTATTATACTATATAAACGCTGTATACTTCGACTTTAAATTTTACACCGCGCAAATGTAGTAATCTAGTAGGGACTAAAATTCTTGAACCGCGTATACGCTGTAACCAGTGTCGTGCTGAAATGTTGTGATAATAAAGTTATTGTAAGCAGCACTTTATAAAGAAACTACGGTTTTATACGAGGTTACTACATTTTGAGGTACAACAAAAATCATTTTTAGCAAACTTTTAACGTTGTTAATAAATTTAAAATGATCGGAGAGCTACGAAAGTTCGATCATTCGACGCAGAACTTTTTCTGATTCCAAATATTATATAAAATATATTTATGAAATTTTGAGGTTACAGCAATTATGCTTTCTAGCGTCGATATACACAGGCCAATTGCCGTTCCCCCAGCAGGTCGTAAAAGGCAACCGAATGCCAATACGTGTCACTACCATCATTTAGGAATAATACCACATTTTAGGAATAATTATTGACAAAAATTGTAATTGGAAAGCACACATTGAATCTCTATGTAATAAGATTGATAGATTTGTCTGTGTCTTGAGAAGACTAAGGGAAGTAGGAGACGCAAAAGCCTCCCTATTAGCATATCATGGATATGTCTCTTCTAATTTACAATATGGAATTCCTATTTGGGGAAATTCTGTTGAATTGGTACGAATTTTTAGAGTCCAAAAGAAATGTATTCGAGCAATATGTGGTGTTAATCGGTTACATTCCTGTAAACCACTTTTCAAGTCTCTTAAGGTACTTCCCTTACCATGTTTGTATATTTTAGAGGTATGCGTATTTGTAAAAAAGCACCAAAAGTTATTTAAAACAAATGCTGAAGTCACTGGTAACTCATATTTTAGGAATAGTAAGAAATTATATGTGCCTAACCAAAAATTAAATATTTTTACAAAAAATGTGTATTGTATGTCTATTATTATATACAATCATATTCCTGATAGTCTTAAATCATTGCCTATAAATACATTTCGCAAAAAGTTGTTTGATTTGCTGTTAGATAAAACTTATTATGATATTAAAGAATTTTTAGCCGATAAAATTAAATGTTAATGGATAGAAATATAAGTTTGTTGAATTGTCCTTAAAAAAAATTTCAATGTAGTAAAAATTTTGTAAATGGTGAACATTATGTAAATTATAAAAAAAAAATAATTACTCAAAATATGAAACTTGTAATTATAAAAATAACTTTGTAATATGGAATCATCCTTGTATATTTATAACAAGAACATAAATTAGAGAAAAAAAGACCAGCCCGCTGAGTTTCTTCCGCCGGATCTTCTCAGTGTGTGGCCGCGTTCCGATCCGGTAGTAATTCTGAAAAATCGATACAATTTATAGTTTTAAATGTAATATTATATAATGATATTTTTTTTAAATATTTGCACACCATATATTGGTAGAATATGTCGGTAACTTAATTTATTTTTAACAACTTGTAATACCCATATTCTTGCAAATAAATATTTTCTTTCTTTCTTTCTTACCATCGTGACTACTAGGTGGTAGAGTTCCGCAACGTCCAGGTATTTGGTACCACTGCTTTACCTATTCTTGCCGCAATAGCGTCAATGCTTGTCATTGTCATGTTCCGGTTTCGAGGACAAGGTAGTCGGTAGATTTATGCATGTGGTATTTCCATCCCGCCACATGGATAATAACGCACCATTTATTAATGTCTTTTTTTTCTTTGTCGCCTCTGTGGTCTAGTGGTCCAGCGTTGGCGTTTACCACATGAGGTCCCGGGTTCGATTCCCGGGTCGGGCACATAAAAAAAGTGTTTTTTCAGTTTTTCTGAGAAACACAAGTTGCCCGGGATTGGAAAGTGCCCAGTTGGCGATAGGCTTGCCACCTATCACATTTGTGGGACCAAATATCTTCGGCTAATCGTGGGTGCACTTGTTGCACCTCTGCCTACCTTTTCGGGGATATGGGCTTGAAGATACTTTTAATATCTTTGGAGTCTTTAGGAGATGGTTTGTCTTTCCCTCGGGAGAGCCATCTGCTTGCTTTCTATCTTATGATAATATAGAAACAAAGAAAAAAAAATTAAAGCGTGGAGAGTTCGGACATAAATCCATTATGATAATGGACACGAAAAATATATTGAATATTGTATTCTAGAATATGGAAGTATTAAAGTTATTATTTATTAGTTTATAGTTAAAATAACGATAGTCATACTCGTAGAAAATTAATGGAAATTTTCAATACTTGTATACAGTTATAATTGTAAGTTAAAAATAATTGTTTTTGTTCCCAAGACGATATATTACAATTGTTATCCTAAACAATCACCAAGTACAATACGAGTAATATCTGTATCAGAATTAACCTAATAAAGCTTAAGGGAAGGGCGTTTATGCTAATACAACTCGAACGGATTATTACGAGTCAGGAATAGTTGGTATGCTCTAAATATAATACTATTATAATGGACATGTGTAGATGCACGAATCACGTTAATTATGAGCATGTGATAATGAGCACACTATTTTCTATATAAAGTAGTAACAAAAACCCTATTCGATTCGAATTCGAAAATTTGAAAGGGTCATATGGGTAGGTCGATGACAGTATCTAAAATATGAAATGATTCTTTTTATTTGTTTTAACGGGACTGAGGTCTTTACGTGCTCGTCCGGGGCATGGGAGTGGTAATACCCCACTTACCAGACTCCGAGTTGCTACTGAGGTTTTGGATTTGCGAGCAAAAATCTCAATAACACTTGCACGACACGATGATTGAACCGGGGACTGTTTGATCTGAACAGGCTTAAGCCGTCGGTCCCGGTTATCGCTAGAAACAGTCGATAATTGTTATCACGTTGGTAAAATGCGGCGATGGGGATCACTCATCTCGCCAACCGACAAACCTGTGAATCATGGTGAACCGGAAAGTCTATGGACGTTCCGTTTAGTCCGCCTACACCGCGAGAGAATCGGACGTGATGATACTTTATTTATTTTAAAAGTATTGCGGTGTTTTAAAATGCTCGTATTTACCCCTAAATTTATATAAATATATATATATTTTTTATATTATAAGATAGCAAACAAGCAGATGGGTCTCTTGATGGAAAGAGTCATCCATCGCCTATAGACACCAAAGATGTTAATGGTGCGTTGCTATCTTGTGGCGAGATCTAATGCCACATGCATAAGTTTACCGGCTACCTTACCCTCCAAACCGGAACACGACAGCGACAAGCACTGACGCTATTGTGGCAGGAATAGGTAAGGCCTGAAAGCGGCAGGAATAGGTACCTGACCCGGGCGAAACAATGCAGAACTCTACCACCTAGTAGCCACGATGGTAGTGACTCGATAGTCAATTGGTCGCCTTTTACGACCTGCCCGGCAGAATGGCAGTTGGCCTATTCTTTAAAGGAGGTGGGACCAACACGGCGTAAATACATTATTAGTACATGTTAATTTAGTTTCATAGTTTATAATATTTGTTATTTTTTGTTCCCTAGGTCTACACATTTCTTTACTTTCATTATTTTATTCTCCTTTAACGGGTTGGCTGGAAGAAATCTCTTTAAGTAGAGATAAGCCGCCCATTTTACTTATGTTACGTTAATATTGTCTTTTTTATATTGTTTTCTGTGTACAATAAAGTATTAAATAAATGAGCAATGTCTTATGCGCAAAATACCGTGTAAAATAAATAGCTTTTTCAAAAGATCCGCAGGCGCGACGTTTCCAAGCTTTAAAATCCTGATCGAAAGGCGAGTAACAACCGTGGTTTTATGGCTCATCGGTAAAGCTCGCTTGTATATTATTGCAATACTGCGGTTTTATATACCGAAGAGCCTAGCTCGCGGCTCGTCGGCTCTGATCGACGGGCGAGTAAAACCGTAGTTTACGTCTCATCGGCTCAGTCGCTGGTGTATCATTGATAGGCATGGCTCGCCGGTCGTCATGTTTGCTGCTATATTTTTTAATCGGTTCATCGCTAATTCAGGCCTAATAATAAAATAGGCCTAAAATAGTAGACTTTCAAGAATCTATAATTTATTACGTTGATAAATCAATTAATCAATAGTGCGTCCAGAAACACAGTTGATTATATACAAAACTTACTCGCAGTTAGTTTGAAGGAGTTATTCTGCTGTCAGGTAATAATTAGGCAGTTTCAGAATGCAAAATTCTAGTTATTATGGCAAGTTGGTCTTGAATGATATCCGAATTCTGAAAGCTGATTGACTAATTAGTCATTATAGAAATAGTCAAACCGTATTATTTGTTAGCTTAATATTACGGTCAAATAATAATAAATTTAATTTATTTCAAAAATAGTCTATACTCTATGTTAATAAAAGTATCTTCATGTCTGTATTCCTGAAGAGGTAGCCAGAGGTACAACAAATGCACCCACGATTAGACGAAGAAGTCCCACAATGCGATATGTGGCAAGCCTATCCCTAACCGGCTACTTTTTCCAATCCCGGATAACGTTGTTTATGCCAGAAAACTAAAGAAAACACATTTTTCAATTGCTCGACCCGGGAATCGAACCCGGGACCTCATGTGGTCAACTCCGACACCGGACCACTAGGCAGAGGCAGACAGAGGCAATCAATGGTAACAAATTAAATAGAAATATAATTAAAAATAAATTATAAGTAAAGTATAAACATAATTAAAATCGGAAGTAAAATGTAATTGTAATTAAAATAAAATTACTAAACAACCATTGAAATTTATTAAATTTATACTGCCATATAGGTACCATGCACATATTTATTTATTGGTAATTTAATTTGTACTTTTACTATTTATTTATTTTGTACGTTATTTTTGGATATTGATTAAGAAATTTTCCCGACAAAATAAATAATCTTAAATAGTATTTGTAAATATTGCATATGGTAACACAGAGTATGACACAAGCAGTCTTCATAAAATGGAGCAAAGTCACCGACGTATATCATCATAGTAAAAAAAAAACTTGTATGACCAGAATGGGGCATATACATATACAAACTATCTATCTAAATACAAAGTTTGGTTGAAATTGTTAGAGCCGTTTCGGAGAAACTTGTAGTAAAATAGAAATTATAACCTCCTTTTGTCACACTACCGACAGGCAGGACATGTGAGACACTAATGTTTTATATAATTATATATATTTACTTACACAATCACTAACACATACACTCATATATATAAAACTAGCGGCCCGTTACGTGCTTCGCTACGTATCGCCATTTATTGAATTCAGTTGTTCCAAAAAATGTAATAAATCGATACTGGAAATATGAAAGGGTGTAAGGGACAAAATCTCGAAAATGAGTTATATATGCCATAAGATTCAGAATTTTGAGTTCTTTGAATGGTGTATTCGAAATAGCGATATCTCAAAAAAAAATTCCGATATGCCCAAATTTTTTTAGCTACAAAACGTCTAACTGATCAAAAAAATTGACGTATAGTACAAAATATATTTCCACTTAAGAAAAAATAACTTAACGTACTTTTACTCAGCAACAAAACCCTTACGCCAAGGGAGCATTTAATTGGTATAAATAGTATTCTATCACTCAAATCAGTTCATACCCTGTATGTATACCAAATTTCATCAAAATTCGATCAGTAGTTTCAGCGTGATTGACGGACAAACATCCAAACAAACAAACTTTCACATTTATAATATTAATAGTGTGATATTTCGCATAAAATATTTAATTATTTACGTCTTGTTCCTATTAGTTTTAAGTAAAACTCAGTTCCTATTTAAAATTACACTTAGTTTTATTTGATACTAGCTGTCGTCCGCGACTTCGTCCGCGCGGACTTCGTTTACTCCGCACAGCTCCTCCCCCGTAGGTAATAGCGTGATAATATGTAGCCTATATGTTGAACCGGCCTTTTAGTAATATTCATGCACAATTTGAAGTAAATCTATGCAGTACTTTTTGAGTTTACCCCGGACATATATACAGACAAACAAACGAACAGACAAACGGACAAAAATTCTAAAAACTGTATTTTTGAATTCGATATCGATTGTAGATCACGCTCCAAGTATTCTTTTAAAAAAATATTCAATGCGCAGTTTTGACTTCCCTACGATTTTATTATATGTATTGATTTGCACTACAGTGCAAAATACTATCATACAAGATGTTCCTATTATTATAAAGTTATGACAAAAAACATAATTAATTACCTATTGATTTTGTTTCAAATCCATTAAAATGTTGATAGCCTTTATTTTTTGTTATAAAGTTTGCAAACGCCACTGTATCAGTACTGCTGTTAATAATTACGCTAGTCGTTTTTAGATTTATTGCAATTATTTTAAGAAACTGTTTTTTTTTTCATGAAAAATAAATAATAAATAGTAATTAATATATCTGGTTTCATTTAATATCATAACATTACAATTTAGAGATTAATTGAATTACAAATACATGTAATTTAGTATTTTGGACTCTATCGTCACGCTCGTAAAGTTCAACATTTTTTTACGTCCAAAATTTTGTGGCCGCACTTACGACAAAATGCAATTAGTATTACTGTCATTTACGCCAGGTAGATAAGTAACAAGCCTAAAAATGACTGGTGTAAAGGTTTTGTTTAGAGTTTTTTTTGGTCGTAAGGGACATGCTAGCTCTAAAACTACAGGAGATAGTTTAATATCAGCATTAAATATTAAAAGAATGTCCAAATCTAAGAAACTTTGCTCTAGAAGTCATTCAGATATATTAAATAGCTGAAAAGTTAAATTAAAATTTGTCACGCTTTTCGTTATTTGGCTCTCCTGAAAAGTCGAACTTTACATACACCATCTACTAAATAGTCCGAACAAAGCCTAAACATTTGTTTTGGATAGGTGAGCCCGTTTTTGAGTTATAAAATTACAACTAAAAGTGGCATTGATTTTTATATATATAGATTATATGTATATACTAGCTGACCCGGCAAACGTTTTTCTGTCTTTTTAGCTACTATTTTTTTTTCTATATTTTCTCACCTTTTAAATCTTCCCTGGACTTCAACAATTATTTCAAAACCAAAATTAACCAAATCGGTTCAGCCGTTCTCGAGTTTTAGCGAGATTAACGAACAGCAATTGATTTTTATATATATAGATAGATATAAAGAATGTGATTGGCTGCCTGGCTAACTGACTGATCAGTCAACGCACAGCTGTACGTCTGCGTCGCTCCGGCTTACTTTTTAATATTTTGAACCTACTTCCCAAAAGGAAAGAAAAGGAAGAGGCTTTCAATGCATCTGTATGTTTTTCATGTTTGTTACCTCAGAACAAGTTCTCAATCAAAAAAAATAAAATAAAATCGTTTCACAAATGACCTTGGTCATTTGTGAAACGATTTTGATTTTTTTTTGTTTGAGAGGGTGTACTCCTCGTGTGGTCTCATTTTATTTTGGTGAAGATCTGATGCAGGGTTCATAAATAAAGGAAATGGAAAGTCGGTTGCTGCAGTTTTAATTTGATAAAAAAATATAAATAAAGTACATTTACAATATACTTTGTATATGTATTTTATTACATACAACACGAATTAAAATCTGTTGTTCAATTAAAAAATGCTTTACAATTTTATAGCCGATTAAAAAGCTGCTTAGCAATGATAGAATATTTAATTCGTGCGGGAATCCTTATTCAAATTCTTGACATAGGGTTGAAGCATATTTTATACAAAACTAAAACTATTATATACACGTAATTTGAATAACAATAATAGAACGCTATTTCTTCTGTCGTTTCTTGTCCAGAAAGTTCGCGAAGCAGATTGTTCTGTCGAAGTTCGCCGCACATTTTGCAGGTTTCGTCGACAACGAACCAATTGCATTTATTACGGTTCCATTGCCGCGAAACCCGAATTATGTGTGGATTCTTCTTCAAACTTCCATTCTTGAAAATTTTTCTGTCATAGGAAATTTTTCACTATAATGGTTGCTTGGACGTTCTTTCTTAAGGGTTGATAACAGTTAGTTAAAAAAAAGTTTAACTAGGCGTATAACAATCAAATCTAGATATATAATAAAATAAAATAAATTTAATGTTAATAATATTAGGTCCTTACATATGAAATTGGAGTATTGGCAAATTGAGTATGTTGGTTTCAAATATCTGATGATTTACTGGAAATTTTAAATTAAAATTTGTGTTATTTAATTTAGAAATTCCTTTGCTTTCCAACATTTGATTTTTCTTTGACATCGTTTTGTTCACTATATAGAAAACATAAAATATCGCGTTATTTACGGATACGAGTTCTACCATGATGCTAACGCTGCAGAAATTTAAGTATTAATTATGTGTATATACACATACACATTAAACATACTATGATAATATGGAAACTATTTTAATAGAAAACACGGTACGTTTCCGATTTCAAAGTTTTTAATCTGGAAAATTTGACCTACGGTACAAAACCAGAGGACGGCCAGAAACCCTATTAATAATAAATAATTAAAAGTAATCATAAAACCAGACCCGTCACAAACAGTGATAAAGCAATTTTTTCCATTCAATCAAGAAGCGAAAAAGTTCGAAGAATAGAAAATACGCTAACAAACACGTTACACGCGTCATGTGCTATATTTTATAACCCAATCGTCAAAATAATAACTGTTTGTACTGTCTATCTGTACCTGTTATTAAAATCTAGATCTTGCACAATAATCGTATCACCGCACATCGCCTTAGTCGAGTCGTCTCTAACTACGCAATTAATGGGCTTCCTTTGAAGAAAGAAAGAAGAAGAAAAACAAAATCATAGGATTTCCAGAGACTATAGCTAATAATGAAGAATTAAAATCATCGTGAAAACAGACTGTCATGAACAGTAACAAAATATAATTTCAATCAAATTACAGAAGTGAAAAAGTTCGAAAAATGAAAAGTACAACAAACGCATTTGCTGCATTTAATAACTCAATCGTCAAAATAATGACTAAACTGTATTGTTACTTGTTATAAAAAATTAGATCCTGTACTATCGTACAGGATCTAATTTTTCCTATTGTCATAGGATAATCGTGTTGGTCGAGTGGTTAGCGACTAACTACGCAATTGATAAAAAGAAAAGAACTTCAAAGAACCGCTTGAAGAATAGACCATGATTGGCTATACGTGCTATTATCACGGGTTCAGTTTCGTAACGGCTCGATCGGGTTCCGTATCGCCGCCTTACCTAGGGTCTTAGAATCGAAGCGTATAAGACTCTTATATATTTTCTTACATAATATTATGCCGCGTCGTAGCACGTCTCGACATTCTATCGTGTTTATGTGTGTTCATGCTCGATGCATCGATGTAACCTAATAGAGTAGCAATATGAGCCATCTAATTCAGAAACTGATCAGTGTTTTGCCATTGATGAAATTCACGCTCGCACTAAAGCAGTACCGCACCAACAAGTGACCTTTGTGTACGTCCCCGATACTCTCGAAAATATCCAAAGTTTGGTTTATTATACCGCATAATGTCGTGTTGTTCTATTAGACGGTGTGGAAAAAGCAACAAAACGTTTAATCAGCATCAATAAACATTGATTTTATTTTAATTTACTTTCATATAATACGGCTCAAGTTAAACTGGACAGATAACACGAAACACGTGGATACTTGTTTATGCGTCTTGCTCTTGCCTAGGTGTAACCTATATACAACTATCTCATTGTATTCAATACGCGTTTACTATTGCTGCGTCATTATCACATTAACCTTGAGTCGGCCAATCACAGCATTACAATTGGCGTAGTGTTTTGGCGGAATTTGTTTTCTAACAAAACAAACAACATAGCCACTCTTCTGGTTACATACTCGATGTGTGTGTGAGAGCCCTAAACACATCGATTCAATTACGGGAATTAGGGGGGGGGGGGGGGGGTGCTAGTCCTGTAGTAACTTTTGCATTTGGTATTACACGATAGTAACTCTTAATCAATATCTTTGTTCTGTAAAGGCTAATATTTGTCTGTTATACATGTAATTATTGTAATAAAAATATACTCATCAGGGATAATATTAAGAGATGAGTGATTATCACAAATGTTTGTTTTTCTGGTTTCACTGAATACATATATTATAGTGTTTAGGTATATCATATATCACTAGCAGGTAATTTGCTTACTTTGGGGTTAGATAAATTTTTGTAATTTGTCAAGTAATATTTACATTTATTTATGCTTATCACAATTTTTGAACACAGAAAATGCAGTAAAATACTGTCCCAGGCGAAAACTGACTCAAAAAAGTACTGGTAAGTTGTCGTCACTGCTGGTGTCGTAAATTACAGTTTCTTAAGATCTGGCCAGATAATATCGGCAGATCTATATTATGAACAGCAAGGCATGATGTAGGAGCTAGCCATTCAATAACTGAGACTGGTTAATAGCTCTAGGTCACTGCTGCTTCAGGACATAATAGGAATGTTTCCCACCATACTGTGCGGACCTTGCCAGAAAAGATTACCACTTTTCCGGAATTTGAACGATTTATTGCAAGGAAAAATCAATTCTTATTAGGCAGTACAAAAAAGCAATATATAAGTATTTTATTATTGATTTTCGCTTTCTACAAAGGAATCATACATCTATAGTTAAATATTTTTTATTCTGCTTTTCCTTATAATATGTGTCAGTTTCATACTATGTAAGGACCTATAAATAAATTGTTATTTCACACATTTCTATTCTATACACACAATTCTATTTTATTGAAAAATGGTTATACCTGAATTATACATTCCGAATATCATCATCGAATTCCAAAACGTTCTTTGTACAATATATTGTCATCTTCTATGGTTTTATTATCACTTATAAAAAACTCCTTGTCGTCAACTTATTTTAATCGAGGGTAAGTCAGACGGCGACACACAATTTGACACTCCATAAAAGTTGATAGTTATGCATGGCCTTGTCAGTGTGTTCTTCATACTTAATAATAAAAGCTAACGTATTATGTTATAATAATAAAAAGCTAAAAAACTTATAAGGTTTAAATTATTTTCATAATATAAAGTTGTAGAGTCATACAATAATATAATTCTTAAAAATAAAATTCATGATTATTCAAGTACATCACGTAATACTAACCATCGACTATTCGACAAAGGATTTTAACGAGGCCGTAGAATGCGTATATCTATATATATAAATATCTATATATATAAAAATCAATGCCACTTTTCGTTGTAATTTTATAACTCAAGAACGGACTCATCTATCCAAACCAAATGTTTAGGCTTTGTTCGGACTACTTAGTGAAGTAGTGGTTTATGTGAAGTTTGCACAAAATCGGTAGAGCGGTTCTTCATTTATCACATTTTTTGTAACAAATGAATTCAATAAATGGCGGTATGTAGCGAAGCACGTGACGGGTCGCTAGTTCTCTATATAACCTTTGTTTATAGTCTGACCGTGTGCGCAACCTAAAAATGTCGCGCGGAGACCCATTTTCAGCGTTAAATTAAAATTATAAATAATGGAGATAGAGTTCCGGAGTTCACAGTTTTTCTTGAAAATTTCCTCATCTTTCCGCATCTTTTTTTGAATTTGCTTAAATATTAATAATTAATGAAATATTGGCAAAAAACGAAATGCCTTTTTTTATCTTTAATTGTATATAAATTTTTCAATTTTTGATGTGCTAATACACGCTTTTAGTACATTTTTCTAGGCGTAATTCCAGATCCGATGAGCTATCGCACATAATTTTAAGAGCAGTATCTCTATTTTAGACCATTTTCCACTTGCCGAGCAGACTATTATAATTAGAATATTTTTATTTTGTCAATAACTTCATTTAAGAATAATTTTTATTCCTTCATTCAATACAAACATGCTTAATGAATATAGCAAATAACTATTTGTCCTACCTCTTACAATTCAATGATAATTAGCGTTTAAAAACTATGATATTTCATTGTAAATCATGAAACCATTTTTATCAATGTCGACATTAAGTATTTATACAGTCTAACGGTATTTATATCTCTATCTATTATAATATGATTATATTTACACTATTTGTACTTTATATATATATATTTTTATGTAAAAAATATGACGTAATAAAAAAGACAAGCAACAACTTACTGAGTTTCTTACGCTAAATCTTCTTAGTGTGACGCTGCGATTCTAGTCCGGTAGGAATGAAATTATTGTGATCTTGTCAAATTCCTGTAAAGATAATTAAAACGAATAAGAAAATAATTGAGTTGGAAAAGGCTCTTTAACATTTGAAAATTATATAATATAGAAATACTAAAAAATATACCGTGAGCGATTAAAACATATTGTTGTTTGTTTGATTCTCAGCTGATTGAACAAATAGAAAATCCAAAAGTACGCCTTTCCAAAGAATTGTTTTCTTAATAATTTTTATATGTGGGAGTAGTTTTTAATAAAGTAAGAGGAGGCCTTACAGTTGTGATTTAAACCAATACAGCTAAGAATCCAAATTAAAAAAAATATTAACATGTATAGATGTATCAAAAAAAGTGGTTTTGTAGGTTTTTATTTGTTATAATTGAACAATGCTGAATTACAAATCCATTTGCCATACGAAACTGTACGCCGTAATTATTCTGAAGCTATTAAAATATATCTCGATGTAAGTTGAGTTTTGCGAGCGTATTGTTTTATATAATATCATAAAATAGCAAAATGCAGATGACTCTCCTGATGAAAAAAGAAACCGTCACTTATAGACACCAAAAATGTTAAGGTACTTTACTTACCAGATGCATAAATCGGGACACGGCAATGACAAACATTGACGCTATTGCAGCAGGAATAGGTAAGGCGGTGGTACTAAATACCCGGGCGAGACGTTGTGGAACTCTACCGCCTAGTAATCGCGATGGCAGTGACACGTATAGCCGATCAGGCGCCTTTTACGACCTGCCTAGCAAAACGGTAGTTTTTCTATTCTTTAAAGGAGCCTGGACCAACACGGGGGAGCCCGCACCAATACGAGGGAGCCCGAGTCAACAGGGTGAGAGGGGGGGGGGGTGACCAACACGAGGGGACTACGATCAAAACGGGGGCATCCCGGACCCACACATCGTGCCAGATCCGTACATACAGACGTCCGGACCGACTCAAATATATTTTTAATCAGTTTTTTTACACTTGATAAAATAATTGTCTTTTAAAAATAGAAAATTGCGTTAAAACGAATGTTTTTTCTTGACATAAATGTATTTATGTTATTTTATAAGTGCAATATGTATATAGACCGGGATCCCAGGAACAAACTTTTTTTTTATTAATAACAAGCTGAATTTTTGTGAACAGCTTCATTTTGACGAGATAACCATCTTTTCTATCTTCGACAAATCTCAAATTGGGTAGATAATAAAGTTATGGGGCTTTTAAAATTTTGAAAACTTTTGGGGCTTTTAAAATTTATATAATAGCTATAGGGCCATCAGTTTGATCAGCTTAGCATCGAAGGTGTATGGTAAGATCATTGAAAGGAGAATGCAAGGGAAGTCCGAGGGAATGTTGTGGGAGGCACAAGGGGGTTTCAGATCTGGAAGAGGATGTATGGATCAAGTTTTCTCACTCCGCAACATCGTAGAGAAGCATCTGACTGTCGGCCAGAAGGTTTTCTGCGGTTTTGTGGATTTGGAGAAAGCGTTTGTTAGAGTCGTGCGAAAGAAACTTTGGGACATTTTACCCAGTTATGGGATAGATGGGCTTCTGCTGCATGCTTTGCAATCCATGTACAGGGATTGCAAAGCATGTGTGCGGGTGGACGGCAACACATCGCCCTGATTCGATGTCAATATCGGCGTCAAGCAGGGCTGTGTGTTGTCAGCTCGTCTGTTTATTCTATATCTGGATAAGTGTCTCCAAAGATTGAGGTCATTGAATGTGGGAATGCGCATGAGTGATCTAGTGATGAACTGCCTGCTTTATGCAGATGACGCTGTACTTCTAGGCTCAACTCCATCTGAGCTGCAAACACTGGTCACAGTTATGAATGAGGATTGTAAGAGTATTGGCTTATATTTGAATGCGAAGAAAACTAAAGTTTTAGTATTTGAAAGAGAAGCAACCAGAACGGACGTAAGAGTTGTGGTAGATGATGTAGTGCTGGAACAAGTGGATGAGTTTGTATATCTTGGATGTTCTTTTAGCAGGGATGGAAGGTACACCGCTGATGTTGAAAGAAGAGTGTGTGCAGGGAACAGAGTGAATGGAGCGTTAGGGAGATTACTTAATAGCACAATTTTAAGTCAGGGTGCCCGTCTAGCCCTGCATAATCATGTGCTTATCCCAACGCTATTGTATGGAAGTGAGAGTTGGGTATGTCAGAAAGGGCATGAAAGTAGAATCAACGCGGTTGAGATGAGGTCGCTAAGAAAAATATGTGGTGTGACACTCGCGGACCGGGTTCGTAATGTCGAAGTGAGAGAGAGGTTAGGTTTGAAAGAAAGTGTCGGTGTAAAGATGAGAAAGGGCATGCTCCGTTGGTTCAGACATGTAGAAAGAATGGTAGATGAAAGGTTAACAAAACAGATATACAATGTGGAAGGATGTAGGTACCGGGGAAGACCAAGACTGACATACCACGATCAGATTGATCGAGGACTGTCCGAAGATGGTGTCAAGAGTCTTCGCAACCGGCGTGTGTGTATGAAGAGAGTGATGAATGTGGAGGAAGCGAGACAAGCCTGCAAGGATCGTGATGTATGGCACTCGGTTCTCTCTGCCTACCCCGTAAGGGATCTGGCGTGAAGATATGTATGTATGTATGTATGTTAAAATTTTGATTTGGTGAAGGAAAAATATTTATTAATAATAATAATTAATTTTTGACTTTAATCACTTGATTATATTATGAAAAATATGATGAAACTTTTTTCCTACACATTTGATGGTTTTTTGGCGAGTCCTCCACTCTAAAGTTTCGGAATTATGAGATGTTTAAATTGATATTAATCAATTTAATAACAACCTAATTTTATAACAACAGCTTGTTAATTTTTATTGTTATTCAAGGGTAACATTGTCCTACACGTAAATTAGAGACTTTTCTTAGTTCAACACTCTAAAGTTTTCTTTTTCTCTATCTTTATTAGTTACCTGATTCGAGATTTTTTGTAGATAGAAAAGATGATTCTCTCTTTAAAACGAAGCTGTTCACAAAAAATCAGCTTATTATTAATCAAAAAAAAGTTTGTTCCTGAGATCCTGGTCTAATATAGTAGAGACATTTTTAATAGAAAAAGTTGCTAGATTTTGGTAAGGCGAGAGTAGACCACTCTCAACCGCGTTGCGTTGAGGCATACAATAAGGTAACAAAAATATGCATTTTATCTATGTTATCATCAGAATAGAGGAATATTTTTTATTATCACAATCATAAACAACTAACAAAAAGAAAGCTTAAACAATTATAATTTTGCTAAATTAAAATTATGAAGTGAAATGAGCAATTAATTACTTAAGAAAATGGTTTTGCTTTATAAATAAACTAGGTTAAGAGATACGCGCTTTCTCGAGGTTATTATTTCTTATCTTTTTTCCCAGTTTGAGTAATTTGCAGAGAATAATAACAAGTAACGACCGTCCTGTGGTCGAAATTCGACCAAAGACTAAACAATTAAATATTTCCTAAGTTTGACGACAAACTTTAGCCGTAAAGAAAAGAGTATGTATGTGTGTATATTATCATGTATGTCACATGAATGTAGCGTGGTGTGTAATGTATATTTTTAATTTGTAAATTTCATTTCATTTAAAAAGTATTAGATTTCTGCAATATTCCGTAATGTATACATGAACTGTGCCAAATTTCATACTCGACCGTTCGTGTAAATGTTTAAAAAAGGAGTGCAAAGTTTTTGTTTCACGTATTAATATGTAGAATATAACGTTTTATTTCTATCAATTCAATGTGTTTCTACTGCATATTATTTAAAAATATTACGTCTCTGTAGATTTCTGCAATGAATCTTTAACTGTGCCAGATTTCATACTCCACCGTTCACGTAATTGTCTTGAAAAGGAGTGCAAATGTTTTGTTTCACGTAAATAACGTTGTATATTAAACTAGCTGTTTTCCTCAGTATAAACCGCGCTCGGGAAAATTGGGATAAAATGTAGAGATAATAATAATGTAAATGTCTTGCTGAAAGGATTTTTAAAATTGATTTATTGGTCCCAATGACTATCCACTGTGTTTTGGGGGCCCTTTGAAAAATAGACCATCTACCGTTCTGCAAAGCAAAATATTGGCTATACGAATCACTACCATCGTAGTTACTATGTGGTAGAGTTCTGCATTGTCTCGCCCAGGTCAGGTACCACCGTCTTGCATATTCCTGCCGCAATAGCGTCAATGCTTGTTGTATTCCGGTTTGGAAGGTAAGGTAGCTAGTAAATAATACATGTGACAGTAAGACCCCCAGACAAGGATAGCAAAGCACCTTTAGCATCTTTGGTGTCTATAGGCGATGGTTATCTCTTTCCATCAGAAGAGATCTGCTTTTTTTCTAACTTGCAATATCTTTCTATACCCTTCCAAACAAAAACAGAATTGTTCAAACCAGTCCAAGCGTCTTTGAGTAACCAGGGAACATATATAAAAAAGATTCCGACAAATTAGGATCACCACTTATTTGTAAAGTCAGTTAAAAATTTAGATATAGAGTTAGAAATTTAAAACTAGCTTTGTAACGCTTAATAATTTTGTAACGGTTAACAATTTCATATTGAATACGTTTCCTGTAGTGTAGTAAGATTAATGCTCATTGGAGCGCGTTCTATTAAATGATGACCGATTGTTCGTGTTGTATAACGCAGCCGCTAAAAGTTTTCCCATTTGTTCTGTACTCATACGTCAAATGGATGTAAGCGACGGGGCGGTGCGGGGGGATGTCGGACGCGTTCCGGCGCGATAAGGCGGGCGGGCCTATTGTATCGGCGTCGGCGCACGTTTCCTCCACAACCGTCGCGCCTACTCCTTTGTTCGCTTGGTAATGAACAAACTTATTTCACAGGCTAATGCAAATGCTTCGTTGACTGCCGAATTCACACACTTTAATGTTATCACACTTAATTGTCACAAAATACTTACTGTCTTTCCTATTTTCTACGCAACCCAGAGGCCCAATTCTGTTTGTTCAAAATTAAGTCTATGGAATGTTTACTTGAATTTTCAAACTGCGTTAAGGGATGTTTGATGACGGTCCCTAAATCTATTAGGCGCGGTATGAGAGTGAGATAATTGTCACAATAGTTTCATATTGATATAGGTCACTACGAGTATGTCATGTTCAAACTAAATCATAAGTTAATATTATAATGTACCAATAAGTGTCATTTTACTTATATTTAAATTAGCTGAAACAGCGAACGTTATTTGCTATAAAAATAACTTGTATTAAATATTTTGGTGAGGTTCTTGAGAGGGGGGAGGGGATAATTGCAATAAAAATTATCCTATCTTTTAAGTTGGACCAAATAGTAGATATCTATGAAATTTAATTGAAATCGGTGCAGTAGTTTAGGAATCCATAGCGGAAAAACAACGTGACATATAATTTATGTATTTTAATTAATTTATTCTTAGATTGTAACTGCTCCATTATTCTAGTTAGCCGGTTAGGGTCAGATAGTTAGTTTCCGTATTTGAATCCTGGGTCGGACAGTGTTTTTGGTATTTCAATCTATAAATACTGAGTAGCAGCTTGAAGTCTAATGATCGGATGCTAACACACCTTGCTTTGGAAAAGCACATAATAGCTTATAGACCCGGTTATCGTGTATAAGATGTACTTAACAGTCATTTAATGTTGGCAATTAAAGCGATTGCGTTCACCATCTACTCTGTCTGTCGACAGTTCATGGTGGGTGTGTTTTTTGTCTGTTAACTCTTTGAATATATATTACATGGAATGATGGACGTATTTCATAGCATATTAGAGATAATAAGGTATCATAGCATAGCAAACAAGCAAGCGGTTCTCCTGACGGTAAGAAATCACTGTCTTCTATATATACCACAGAAAAAGTAATAAATAATAGTGCATTGTGATCTATGTTACAGATCCATGACAGGAACATGACAGCAACAAGTTTTGATGTTATTACGGCAACAAAAGGTGAAGGCGGCGATAACAATCATAAAGCTGTATTATATGTGGAGGCAACACCTTTAATAAAAAAAAGTATCTTCACGCCCATATCCCCGAAGGGGTAGGCAGGGGTACAACAAGTGCACCCACGATTAGCCGAAGATACTTGGTCCCACAATGTGATAGGTGGCAAGCTTATTGCTAACCGGGCACTTTACAATCCCGGGCAATGTTGTTTTTATCGGAAAACGGAAAAAACACATTTCTGAATTGCCCGACCCAGGAATCGAACCCGGGACCTCTGTGGTTAACTCCGACACCGGACCACTACACCACAGAGGCGAATAATAATAATAACAACACCTTTAATACCTACATGAAACACAACTTTTTATACTGCTGTCATTTTCCGAGGTCTTATCCTCCTTTCTAACACAGCTTTTCCCTGTGTTGGTCTCGTGCTCCATTGAAGAATAGGCCAACTGCTGTTCTGCTAGGCAGGTCGTAAAAGGCGACCGGTTGGCTATACGAGTCACTACCATCGTGGCTACTAGGTGATAGAGTTCTGCATTGTCTCGCCCGGGTTTGGTAACACCGCCTTACCTAATCCTGCCGCAATAGCGTTAGTGCTTGTCACTGTCGTGTTCCGGTTTGGAGGGTAGACTTCGCCACAAGATAACAACTCAACATTAACACTTTTGGTGTCTATAGGCGATGGTTGACTCTTTCCATCAGGAGACCCATCAGCTTGTTTGCTATCTTATGACATAAAAAAACAGCTGTATAAAAAGAGATGGCGAGACCTCATACAATGAGATGTAACGTAGGTATCTGTTTCAAGTGATTAATACGGCATCTAGCAGTCATTATGGTAGTGACAGAATTAACCAATCGTTTACCTCTTACGAACTGCCTGGCAGAAAAGCAGTTATTCTTTTCAGGAGATTCGGACTAACATGGGGTACAATATATTTTATAATGTAATTAAAATTCTTTAATTTTCATAAGAGGAACAAGTTACTCATTAAGAGCATTTAACTCAGATTATTTTTTTAAATGTTTTTTTCGAGTTTTTTAGCTGTGTACTAAAAAAGTTCCTTAGTAAGGACCTACGTAATAAAAGGGCCTAGTTGTAAATCTTTAAAATTAATGTCCCCGTAAAAATAAGTAATATGCAGTGTTAGTTATTTTCACGAGAATATTAATTTTATAAAAAATAGGTCTCTAAGAAGGGGATTGGTAGGTGGATAAAGTAGGGAAAAATATTTTTCGTTTTAATTTTTATTAAAAAAACCAGATCTAAGTTAATAAGTTCTAAATTTAATTTAAAAATTAACATATGTGTTTTGGTGAAATTTATCAGATGAAAGTTTTTTTAACAAGATACATTCACTAGTTAAGATATTTTTAATTTTTTTGGGGTTTCGAATACAAATAGGAAATCTTATAAGTTTCGCCATATTCGTCTGTCCATCGCAGCTTTGCTCAAAGATTCTAAGCACAAGATTCAAGAAAGCTGTAATATATAAAATGAATATTGATATTTGTTACGCCTACAAAATATTAAAATAAAAATTTGAAAAATATATTTTTAGGGTACATCCTCTATAGTAAAGAGGGAATGTTCATTTTTTTCTCGTATACCTCATAGTGTGTGGTATCGTTGGATAGATTTCTTGCGGAAAAATGTGCGGATTTATTAAAACAAGTTTCCGATTAAAGGATTATTATATGGAATAGTAAGTTTCAAAGTGCTAATTTTTGTTAGATTCAAGTTTCCTTCTACCAGCTAAATGATTGGTTTTTTGTGTGTAGAAAAAGGCACGGTAGTCATATATATAATTAAGTGAAAAGAATAACTGTCACGGCTAAGTGGGCTTTATAAGTTTATGAACATAAGCCGACCAACTTATATGGTACAATTTGTACCTGAAGAAGTTTTTATAGGCGGTAAACCTGCGGGGCGGATATATTCGTCATTGGCGAAAAAAAGGTTAAATGTTTATAATGTGAAACAATAAAGCCTTTACTTAGTCCGCATTATTGCGAAAGGTTCGCAGTATTGTGAAAATGAATGTATGACTTTTTTATCATAAGATAGCAAACAAGCAGATGGCACTCCTGATGAAAAGAGAAAATAGTGCCTATAGACACCAAAGATGTTAATGATGCTTTGCTACCGATGTGGCGGGATGGCAATACCACATTCATTAGTCTTCCACCGACTACCTTCCTCTCCAAACTAGAACACGAAAATGACAAGTATTGACGCCAGGCGAGACGTTGCGGATCTCTGCTATTGTACCTAGTAGTCACGATGGTACTGACACGCATAGTCAATCGGTCGCCTTTTACAACCTGCCTGGCAGAACGGCAGTTGATCTATTCTTCAAAAGAGCCCGCACCAACACGAGTGTAGTTGGGTGACTGATAAAATGAATGTGTTTTGGGAGGCTTATATTATGGCTTTTGCATGTTTCGAATTTTGTTTTTCTAGTAGTCGAACATAGACACACTTGGAGTCACTGTAGTTTTCGCACAGCAGCTTCAGTTCTTAAGATATATACTACACCTTTAATGTAATTACACCGTTCATCTATATGTGTCCCAGCTGCCAATAGATTTGCGTTCTTGCAACCAGTGACCATCATACATCATCTTGACATCATTTGATGTAAAGTAAGTATTTGGCGATATTAATTATTACAGCATAGTCGGTATTTGCCAGTGGGGAAAAATGGAGAGTTCCGATCATCGGTCGACATCGCAACTATTTTTTTCCATTTCATCCAGTGATAATCTGGATCTGGTGATAACATGAAGTATTGATAAAGTTTCACTGTAACAAGAGAGAAAATGTAATATTAAAATATATTTTTATCAATATTTTGAAATACATTGGCCGTTGGCAATATATTAAAACAATGCTGTCTTACAGTAAGCCCCACTTCCCCTGTGTTAATCTACTAAGAGTCAGGATTTTGCACTCGTATTCAATAACGAATTTGAACGCTATATGTATATTAATACGTAAAGTTAAAACTTTGTGCACATTTAGTAGTAGTTTAGTAGTAGGTTGCTGGACGTGGCAAATTATATCTAAAGAATATAACCTGCATGCAGACGGTAGGTATAAGATAAGAATTTAAAAACCATTCAAGTAATAAATATTGTAAAGTTATCTTGAGCGTAAAAGTTTTCATATCAAAGTTCAGGATTAGTTGAAGGTAATCATTTAATAAAGTGATCTGACCCGGTGTATATGTTGCCATTACAAGCATGGAAATTGCTTGTATTGAATATATTGAATATTATGGTCGGGTATTTATTTGAGAGGGGTAAGGTGGGGGAGGGGGATTAATTGAGGTAAAAACTATCCCCCTTTTTAAGTAGGACCAAACAGTAGATATTTACAAAATTTGATTGAAATCGGTTTAGTAGTCCATCGCGGACAAAAAAGCGACACGTAATTTATATATTGTTACGTTCATTTACGTACAAGGTATTTTATAGTATCACAGTTTTACAATAATTAAAAGTAGGGTAGATAGAAAAATGTCATCTTCAACCAGATCAGTTCAGATGGTACCCACGATGTTGCGGAAGTGGCGCCACTGTAGTGCAGTATTTTGATAACAACAAATTCTAATATCTACTATGTGAGATAAACGAATATTAATATTACATTCAAGCACAATTTACAATATGATTCATATTACAAATAAATATACCCAACAATATATTAAGAAAGATAATATTAAAAAGAATTATGTAAATGAAATCTCTGCAAACATATTATGCATTCTCCATGGTGCTTAAATTTCGTATTCATTCGAATACATTCAAAAATTTCTAATAGGAGTAGCGCTTCGTTTTCAATAGAAAAATTTCGAGACGACCCGGCAATAACTCTGAAGGGAGAAAATCGCATTTCGGTCGAAAAGAGGGCAAATCTTTTATGTAATATCAGATTGTCATCGCGATTATTACAGGCAAATAGAATACGCCGGATCAGTAAGTAGGTTATCTTCCTGCTTCCTTTGGCTGGAATCACTTTATTGGATGTCGAATGCTAGGTACAATCGTCTTATCTTTATGCTTCGTCATATTTAAGCTAACACCTCAATTTGATATGAAGAAAAATGTTAAATTTAATTTATACCTATATAAAACGTCGTGTCTTTCTATACGAAAGAAGTACATTTAACATTATTAAGAAGTGAGAGAATTTTATAAGAATATCAGTAACTGCATACGCTTTCTTTGTTTATTTGATTCCTGCTATCATATCAACACGACCAATACGTACAAACGCATGCTTAGATGTAGGCGCACAAAGAAACAGACACAAACGCGCGAATGCATTAAAAGCATATAATAACCTTACATATAACTTCTTCACATGATTTGTAAGACTCTACTTTGTAGCTTTTGTACAAGTACGTATCATCATGCGTCTATAAACATTCACCACGATTTACTGGTTTGTCGGTTGGCTAGATGGTTAACAGACCTCAAGACTGCGAGATTACTGATGAGATTTTCTGACCCAGGAATTGAACCTGAGACCTCATAATCTGAACCGATTAAGTTATCCACTAGTGCACAAGCGACTATTGTATCGATGGAAAGAATGTTAAAAATATCTGGGAGGCTTACTTATGACACTAACTTTACGTTGGCGAATCATGTCCTTAGCATCCTAATTATTAGGTGTTAGGAGTTCAGCATGGATTTTATAAGTAACAAAAAGAAAGGTAGAGTTCTGCAATTGCAGTTGCAGTTGCAGTATAAGGAGTTTGTATGTGATTCAAGTTCGAGATAGGTTGGCGAAAGTAAACCTACAGGACTTGGATGTAGACGAATGTTGTAAAGTTTTGAAATATAGAATGGTAGTAGCCGCTAAAGAAGTATGTGGTAGTGCAAAACTGTGCAAGTCAATGGAAGGAGATGCATGATGGGACGATGAAGTGAAAGCTGTGATTGAGAGAAAGAAGAAAGCATGGATAGACTATGTATCATGAAATGAATGAAAGATATGAAGAAAGAATTGTATCGCTTTTGTAAGAATGCCACTAAAACCTTAGTGAAAGACAAGCGTGAAAGAGAATGTCTGAAATCAGCAGAGAGACTGGCGAACAACTTCGAGGCAAACACCAATTTTTTTTGGAGGGAGGTGAAGAAGTCTAGCAGTTGTTCGGCAGCCTCCAGAATGAATAGGATTAAGTCTAAGGATGGTGACATTCTTACAAGATCAGGCAGCGTGTTAAAACGATGGAGTCAATATTTTGGAGATATTATGTATGATGCTGTTCATGACGCTATCTCCGTCTCAGACTCGGTAAGTGATTCAGAGATGGTGGAAGCATGCCAGGGCATTACTATGCAAAAGATCGTAGGGGCGATAAGAAGTATGAAAAATGGAAACGCTGCGGGAATAGACAAGGTGACTGCTGAGATGATCAAATACGGTGGTCCTGCCATCTGGGATCCTTTTTGGGTCCTCCTGTAATACATGTTAGAGGACCGGTAGAGCACCCGAAGACTGGCGGCGCGCGGTCATCGTGCCCTCGTATAAAGGCAAGGGTTCACGTATAGGCTGCAATAGCTATGGGGTCATCAGTTTGATCAGCTTGGCATCGAAGGTGTATGGTAAAATCATTAAAAGGAGAATGCAAGGGAAGTCCGAGGGAATATTGTGGGGTGTCTCCCATCAAGGGGTTTTATATCTGGATCAAGTTTTTCACTCCATAAAATCGTAGAGAAGCATTTGGCTGTCGGCCAGAAGGTTTTCTGCGGTTTTGTGGATTTGGAGAAAATATTTGACAGAGTTGTGCGAAAGAAACTTTGGGACATTTTACCTATATGCTTATCGCAACACTCATTGTATGGAAGTGAGAGTTGGGTATGTCAGAAAGAGCATGAACGTAGAATCAATGCGGTCGAGATGAGATCGCTAAGAAAAATATGTGGTGTAACACTCGCGGACCGGGTTCGTAATATCGAAGTGAGAGAGAGGTTAGGCTTGAAAGAAAGTGTCGGTGTAAAGATGAAAAAGGGTACGCTCCGTTGGTTTGGACATGTAGAAAGAATGGTAGATGAAAGGTTAACAAAACAGATATACAATGCGAATGTGGAAGGATGTAGGTACCGGGGAAGACTAAGAATGACATACCATGATCAGATTGATCGATTACTGTCCGAAGGTCGTGTCAAGAGTCTGTGCAACCGGAGTGTGTGTATAAAGAGAGTGATGAATGTGAATGAAGCGAGACAAGCCTGCAAGGATCGTGATGTATGGCACTCGGTTCTCGCTGCCTACCCCTTAAGGGATCTGGCGTGAAGTTTTTTATGTAAATTAGAAAAGTGCTGGACTAATTTTATAAAATATTTTACCCGACTTTTTACCCGACTGAGCAAAAAATAATATGCAGTAATCTAATATCTTTAAATGAGCAATTCTTGTATATATATATATATATATATATATATATATAGGTATTGATTAGTAATATATAATAATGAAAAAAAAAATTAAGCGATTTCTTAATTAAGCGAGTTATTGATTTTTCTCTTCCTTGTACACTCCTTCTTGCATCTTCTCTGTTTGCTTTTAAAGTTGACGAGCAGAGAATGCTCTTGGGCGTTAAGTCTACTTGTGCAAATATATGTGTGCAATATTTAAATAAATAAAAAATGAGGAATAATGATTTTGGGTCGCATGAAAGTCGCAAGAAACAACTAGTTATTATGACGTAGGGATTCGTTAAGATTAATAAAATTTAATGTGAGCGAAGTCGCGAATCACGGCTAGTTGCGTACGTAATAAACTAAATAAATCTAGCAAACAGAATCACATCTAACGAAATGTTGATTTTGTAAGGTTTATAAAGTAGCTACTGAAAAAATATTCGGTCTCCGGACACAAAAACATGAATCAAAACTTTTGTCGTACAGAGGGTGGCGTCAATTTGTTGGAAATGGTTTTCGGTGATTCAAATTACTATCAAACAAATGTTTGTAACGCGAGTGTACCATTTTTTATAAAACGTGGTGTGATAACAGACTTATTTCCACAAAGAATGAATAGGATCTATTGTAGTTTTTAATGATTAATAATGATATTGAGATAATGAAAAACTAAAATATGTATTTTTAAGAGTTAGGGCTTAATATGATACTTTTAGGATGTAATATCGGCAAATATAGACATGAGACAAAATAGACATGTGATAGTAAACTCCAATCTGCAAATGTTACGTCACGCCGTGGTAAAACGTCATATTGTTTTTGACATTTTCATAGAAACCACAGAATATTATGTATAACGTATTTACCTATGACCACGACGTGATGTTATTACGTTGCCATGACAGTCCAGAGCGATTTCACGGTAAACTTAAATTTTAAAACGTTTAGTTTAAAATAGTTTGTTGGTACCTAACAAGGTATATTAAACAGTTTTTCAAATTCACTCAACTGGTCTATTATTAGGTAGCAAGTATGATTAATACGTTTATATTATACTAGCCTAGGGCGGCTAGATTTTATATAACATTGGAATGAAATCAATGTCACTCAGAAATAATGTAGCATACTTACTACTGTTGAGAGCATTTTAAAAATCGAATCAGTAGTTTCAGAGATTGCTGACGAACATATACTAACTCTTTCTAATATTAGTACCAGTAGACTATAACTAGATAGACTTCACAGCCTACTTTCTGGCAAAATGTTTTTGAATCTGAGAACAGTGCATTTGTCTCCTTTAGTTTCCTATGTATTTTTTTATCTATTACGGTAGAAATAGGTAAGGTGATAGTATCAAACCTTGAGTCGAAATTCTAATAATTAATAGTATGATGGTAGTGAAATGCACGAAATCGTTCACCTTTTACCAACTGCCTGGCAGAATGGCAGATGATTCTTCAAAAGAACAAGAACTAACATGGGGAATATTAGCTATGCCATATTTGGCTGGTTAAGAGCCTAATAAATAAACGATAGAAAGTATTATCACACCAGGTTCCCTCATAAAGTAGGCAGAGTATCAATCAATAATGTCAATAGCCTTTCCAGTTCATCACGATTTGCTGGTTGGTGAGACGAGTGGAATGGATGTTAACGATTATTTTTAGCGATATTTTTAGCCATAGTCGAAACCGACAGCTTTACGTGCTTATTCGAGATGCGCAAATAGTAACATACCACTCGCTAGATTCCGAGATGCTACTGGAATCATGGATTTTAAAGAAAAACCTTGAAAACAAAATCAGTTGAATCATGGTATCGGAAAGTTATTTTGCATTTGACTACCTAACTCTGTTTACCTTATTTGGTAAGGAACTAGCATAATGATATTTATTTATTTAAATTGATTGCTCCCCAAATCTAGAATCTATTCGAGAAAGAGGTCAATCGACAAATCCAACTCGGTTGGGCTGATAATGGGAAGTTACATAGCGTCTTCTCATCCAGAATACCACAAAGCTTAAAGACAAAAGTCTTCAAAAGTGCGTGTTACCAGTGATAACCTACGGTGCCGAGACGTCGTCTTGGCTCTTGGGGCTCTTAAAAAAAGCTTGTGGCCACTCAACGTGCTCTGAAGCGATTTATGCTTGGGATTACTTTGCGAGATCAAATCAGGAACAAACAGATCTGCAGACGAACGAAAGTCACTGACATATCCAAGTGTGTCGGTAAATTGAAGTGGCAATGGCAGGGCACATAGCTCGAAGAACGACTGGCCGATGGGGCAGGAAGGCTCTGGAGTGGAGACCATGTATCGGCAAGCGCAGCGTAGGACGAACACCCACCAGATGGACAGATGACCTGGTCAAGACCACAGGGATTCGCTGGATGTTGGCTGCCTCTAACAGGTCGCAGTGGAAGTCATTAGAGGAGGCCTATGTTCAGCAGTGGACGTCCTATAGCTAATACGGTGAAGTCTAGAATCAAGTTTCTACCGAATTTTGCCTCTTTTTTAACATTATTTTTTTTGTACAGATTTAAGAGATTTATCACAATTCAGAGTACCTTATCAGAACCTAAAGTCAGCCAGTTTCAAGTAAATGGAAAGAACAGATACAACAAAAAAACGTAGAACAAAGAACGAAGAAACATAAAAGTTATATTAGCATTATAAATAAGGTATCTACTTAATAAAAATAGGAAGGGCTAAGTACGATAACAACGCAATCATTGTGGGTATGTACCGATTACTAGATACTAGATATATATACAGGGTTATTTTTTTATCACCTGCCAAATTTAAATAGGTGGTTAGTAGGTTACTGGACGTGGCAAATTATATCTAAAGATAAGCGACGAACAAATATAACCAGCATGCAGTCGGTAGGTATAAGATAAAAGTTTAAAAACCATTCAAGTAATAAATATTGTAAAGTTATCTTGAGCGTAAAAGTTTTCATATCAAAGTTCAGGATTAGATGAAGGTAATCATTTAATGAAGTGAATCGTGTATAACAACTCTAGCGAGATTGCGAGATGTCTATTTACTACATCCAGTCGGAAGGCAGATGCGCGGAAAAATCGCAGATTATTAGCAGACTAGACTCGGAACGACATATTCATATTTAAATGTCACCTCGTGAATGCAACTCATGTGTAACACGGTGCCGTCATCGTTAATAATATCTTATTAAATATATTACTAGTTGTTTCATCCAGGTATGCTTGTATTTTAGAATACAAATTACAAATTCCTATTGTAGCAAATAAAATCTGTATTCTTTCAAGAGCTTGTTAAACGCTCTGTATTGATACGCCGGTGAACTTGAGAGGTAGGCGGAGTGAACCAAACTTGAACTGATCCTCAGTGTAAATTATCAGGGCTAAACTTAAATAATTTAATGTCTAAATAATTTAATGACAATTTTTGTCCTATCCCTGATGATGCTGATGATGAAATGTGAAACGGGTTAGCTATTGAACATTGACAATCTTTACTAGAATAATAATGCTTGATTTTTAGCACTAAATTAATTCTGTTAATATTGTGAGGTGTGGGGAACACTGTGTTCCGATTGCATAATTTAAAATCCATATTTTTTCGCGCGTATTTACTGGATTCGTCAGTACTAGTTGTTTCGGGTTATTATAAGATCTATTAGTCTGCCTAGAAGACTCCGCTGAACACACTCTGGAAGTGTGCCCAGCCTGGAACCAAGAACGTAGCGCACTATGCGCCATAACCGGATTCGACCTCTCATTGCCCCGATTGCTTCGAGGCATGGTGGCAAATGAGACTATATGGAGAGAGGCACTTTCATTCCCTGAAACAGTAATGTCACAGAAAGAAAGTGCCGAACGCGATCGTGAGCGGGAAAACCCTACCCGTCACGGGACTCATCGCGGGACTCGTCGCAGGGGTGCCCTTACTCAATAACCGGCACCTTTGCATACTTAGCAATGCTTAGTCAGTAAGGCGGGGGACTTGTGAGAGAAGTACGGAATAATAGAGGTCGCCCTTGTGAGAGAAGTACGGAAGAATAGAGGTCTCCAATTTTTTCCATAGGAAAACACAGTGGGCATTGTGAAAGAGGAATGCATTTTTCTCTTTCGAGAATAGTTGCGTATCGTAGCTGAAAGCGCTAGGGGGCACCGTGTGCGTTCCTATTGGAGATCCCGGAGCTCATCTATATGCGCCGTAGTCGGCAACCGTGGGGTTTTAGTCGGTACGAGTCCGATATAACCATTCTACCACCCCCGTGATATGAATGGTACCCATGACGGGTTTCCCCACGTAAAAAAAAAGATCTATTAGTGTGATGTGTTGATAAGACTGCTATTGAATTAATATCACGTTACACGTCATTGGCGTACACAAACTAGTATATAAGGATAGGATGTGTGTCAGTGAATGTTAGTGTGTGTAATATTTGATGTGTTTCTAATGCATATTATATACCTAACAATGTTTGCTTTGTGCGGTCCTTCACCATGTAAACATTAGCAGTGCTAAATTTCATAATCCTCCGTTATCGTAATTTTCCTAAAAAGAGGAGCAAAGTTTTCACTGCACATATTAATATATAGATGGAGAGCTTATTATCCCCTACCCTTATGCTTTTAATAATACCAGTTTGTGATTATGCATTGTACATACTCGTTATATGAATATTCTCACCTTTAATAATTTTAAAGCAATGAAATATAAATCAACATACATAACTTACAATCATATTTATTAGGGTGCATACCTAATTGCTAAAATCAAAAAATCTCGTTCTTAGCCTTATCGAGTGTAAATGAAAAGCAATGTCCGCATAATCATGGAAGCCATCAATAAATCCTACAAATTAATTTAAACAGCAATTTAACTGCCAAAATATCGAAGTTGTTGAACCGGAAACCATTTTATCGAAGAACAATCAAAACGAGTTACAATATAACAAAGACTTAAGGGATCTTCTCCTAAATATCTCAACTACACTACAAAGGGATAAAAATGTTCGTTGCAATCTTGCGGAGAGTCAACGCCTCAATCCCACGCCGTTACGGAAAGCTAAACCGAATTTATGGTTTGAAAATTAAACTTAAATTGGATATAGCCGAGATATTTTTAAGGATTTGATTTAAGCGATTAATTACATCGTTATGAGATTTGCGTTGCGAATTTTTAGGTTAAGAATATTTTTTTAATATAAATTGTATTTATACCGCTACGAGCTGACGTATTGGTAAGAGAATCACACATATAAACATTAGAGATAATACTCAGGGGATAATATGAGGAAAGGAGGTGATAGGAACTTGATTGGCGATTAGTAAATTTCCATGTCAGCTTAACCGCCACGTTACTTCTACTATAGTATTAATTGATGATGGTTGTGTTTTATTGCTTAGTATGATGATTTTGATGTACTTTTCGACTGCGTCGCATGACGGGAAAGCGACTGAGTCGCGATCGCGTTGTCGGTGAGTGACGAGTGTGACCAATTGCCAAGTCGAGTCGCTCGAGTCATAAATCATGCTTCTTATGAATTCATACAGCACAAGCAGCGAGTAACGTTGTCGCGAGTCCTAGTGCAGGTCGCCGTCGCACGTTACTATTGCTAGGAACCGAATGTTAACGTTACACCTTATGTACCTAACATATATTTAATATTTATGCTTTAACATTAATAGAGTTACGGTCAAGTTTTGACCAAATGTCTATCACAACTTATGTTCTTAGTTTTTTGTATAATATGCTATTAATTAATGAGTCGAAAATCAATAATAAGTACGCAACAGTAAGAGAAATGTTATTTACGATTTTTTGACTAGTTACTAATTATATTATTATGTTTTTTATTAGTGTTATTTTCCTTCTAGGTCTTGCACGAACAACATAATTTTTAGTGATCCTTAGAAATGAATTGTTATCCACAATATATTGTGGGGATAATGCTTGAAGTTATTACTTTTGTTTTATAATAAATTATTACTAAAATGATATAAGAAATGAAACCATTTTGCTTATAAAAAAACTAGCCTTTTCTCGCAGCTTCTCGCATGTTAAAGGTTCTTTTTCTATTCTTTGGCAATAGTCATTGATATATAAAAACCCAAGATACACAATCAGTGTTTAAAAAACGTCCTCTAAGAATGAGTGCACAATTTAAAATTGTGCACTCACTTCAAATAGAAGCCCGTCGCTCACGTCACTGCCCGCGCGTCAAAAATACAGAATTGTTCTCTGATAAATTGGAAAATACAACATCATGAACGTTAAAAAAATATAAGATATTGTATTTTCGGTAAGTATAAGAGTTTATCGATTTATTTTTGTCGTTTATATTAGTAAATATAGGGTGTAATGTATGATTTTCATTTTATTTGTCTTAAAAATGTACACGACGTTCCAAATATAATACGACAAAATTTCAATGGTCACTTGCAGTAAAAGGACAGTGCATTACAACCTCCTTTTAATTTAGTCGAATAATATAAATTGATCCTGTTATTATTAGTGGAGTCGATTTTTTTTCATTAATAAGTTATTTTTTTTTTAATAAGATTAATTTTTTTCATTAATAATTTTGATACCTTTTATAGTTGTTAACCAACTGCCAAAAGAGAAGAGGACATCAATTTGACGATTTTAAAATGTTTGATTATATTGATTACTTATTTTGAGGACCAAGTTAGGTGATTCTTTTTATTCTATTTGTACGAATATAAAATAACAATATATGATTGTAATTCTTACGATGAACTTTTTAGATATATTACAAAACTTTTAATATAACAATAGGAAATCATAAGTAGCATAGAATTTTGTTCTGTTTACACGTTTTGTTGATAACAATTTCTTAAGTGGAAGGCACAGGTTGCATTAAGAATGTTTATTTTTTGATTTAATAATTTATTTTTAATAAAATGTTGTTTTTGATTGCGGATATCTTATACTATCTTTATAATAATAAATGTTAAAGTTTGTCTGTTTGGATGTTTGATAATCAATCACGTAAAAAATGTCTGTACCAATTTGGATTTGGACTCGGATATAAGATGACCTGGAATAGCACATAGAATACTTTTATCCTAATGCAGGGATCTCCAGCTAGTCTCGTATAAATTTTAAGTGACTGTTTATATGTACGAGTTGTTTTATTTGCATACTAACTGTTACCCGCGGCTTTGCTCGCGCATATTTACTTTGGAACTTATTTAACCTTTCTTTATTTTATTAAAAATCTCTACATTGCCGGGTGGGCCGCTAGTACGTTAAAAATAATATTTACATATTCATCTTAATTATTTATATATGACATTTTTGTTATTAAAATGTAAGTAAAAAACGTAAGACCTTGAACTTCCTATAACTTCTAAATTTTCTATACCTAATATCATAACTAACTATACCTCAAACTAAAAATACCTATTAGTAACACACCTATCGAAAAAACTAACGTAATTATAAAAGAAATTTATAATTAACAAGAAATATCTAATCTAAAATTACCATTGGCAATAATATTATATGTAGTAACTATACTCCAAACTAAATATACGTATCTATTAGGATTTCTGTGTATGTAACACACCTATGTAAAAAATCTGTGAGCTGGTTGACCCTACAGGCCACCTGCAACTTCCCGCTAAATTTAAGTATTTTAACCTCAAAGAAAAAAACTATACCTAAGCATAGACTATTGAATTAAAAAAGTTCAAAAATCCAAAGTTTATTTTAAATGATACTTAGTTAATCAGTATTTGAAAAGATGTGTATTTTTTCAAAATCATCAACGAGTTTGATCTTCCGAATAACATTGAACACAATTTTTAGCTCTAAATAATTTTATTGGATTTTTTTCTACGAGGGTCAATAAAATTTTCAGAAGCCGACATCGTATTAGCAACTAACCTATTGTGTTTCAAATTTCTATGGGCAGTATTCGCTCGTACGTCTGCAGATACTATAACTAAACAAATGTTCGTTTAAATAATACTGCAAAAAAAAAAAAAACAGAAAAACTGAAATCTAGTTCAAAACGAGATTTCTACGAAAAGCTAAACTTATTTCTAGGAAATTAATGCGTTTCCTTACTATGTTGTCGATACATTACATAAAAAGTCTGAAAAAAAATCGTCTCTGTTATCATGTAAGAATCCATGAATTTTATAACGTAGTCATAGTCACCATTGCAGTAAATTTCCTATTTCAGTATATTCTAAATCTATTAGACTATGCAAACTAAATGTATCAATATCAAGCGTCAAATACTACATGGCTATAAACCCACAGTTTGCCTATATGTGTAGGTTCTGTGTAATAGAACCAATAACCTATAACGTTTGAAATATAAATCAATTATTTTAATGGTAATTATTTGTTTTATAGGTATATAAATGTTCTACGCAAAAACAGATTTTCGACAAGATTTTTTTAAATGTAAATTTTACAAACTCTTAAAATACTACCTCAATGGATAAAAATATTTATATTCGACTCCACATGTGCCTTGTCCTACCGGCTAACTTAAGTCAAAAATTTTATTGCTTTTTGTACATTGTTTTTTAAAAATGACTTTAAATCTTGCGTTTAAGGTTGAATATGCAAAAACACGTTTGTGCCATAACTATAAACTTTTTAGACCGTATTAGCGACAGTTTTGAGTGTCAGTTTTGTTCGGAACTGTGTATCTTGGGTATTTTATATCAATGAAAATAGTACATTTTTTTGGTTAGAATACGAGTCCATTAATGCGTTGAGAATACTTATAAAGCTTCATTAAAATGCCTAAATTATTTTTGGCCAATACATTATTACTATTATTGAAATGATGTAAGAATTGAAACCAGTTGATTTATAAACAAACTAGTGTTTGTAGCATCATATCTTTTCAAACGTTAAAGATTTTTTCTATCCTTTGGGAACATTAATGCATGGAAAATACTCATAAAGTTTAATTAATTTGCCCACAGTTAGATGTACACTTTGTATAATTTATTAGAATACTAAATTTGCCTGCACCTCGAGTTTAAAGTTAATTTCTTTTCCTTGTCAAAAATACTTTTTTTTGGATATTAGATACTATTTATCCTTTTTACAGTTCCATACCTAAAAGGTAAAACGGAACCCTATTACTAAGCCTGTCTCTCTGTCTGTCTGTCGCAAGGTTGTATCTCATAAGCCGTGATAGCTAGAAAGCTGAAATTTTCACAAATTATGTATTTCCGTTGCCGCTATAACAACAAATACTAAAAATAAAAAAAATATTAAGGTGTACCCATACAATACACCTTAATATTTTACATACAAAAATACGAAAAAAACACGTTTGTTTATTTCGTATTTTTTTGCTACGATGGTACGGAACCCTTCGTGCGCGAGGCACGAAGGATTCCGTACTTCACACTTGCATGGCTTTTTATACTTTGAGAACGTTTATGAAAAAAAAAGTAGAATCGGTTAAGTCAGTAAGTGTAAGCGTCTCAAACAAACAGACAAATTCACTAATTTATTTATAATTTAGGTTAAAATAAAAAATATAACAGTAAAAGTGTATTTTTTACTTTATAATTAGTTAAAACCTTTTACGATAAAGGTTTTAAGGACAAAACATTTTATTTGTACCTTATATTAAGAAACACATTTAGGGCATTGCAAAAAGAAGAGAAATGGAAAAGTATTCAGATTACTTTTGTATTGCGTATTGACATTGGAAGCTTTTATCATCTTTTAGCGAGGGTAAGATCTGTGAATCAAATTTAAATAGACAAACATTGGGTAGAGCTGTGTTTATTGTGAGCAGTAAAGTGATAGAAATAGTTATAATTATAAAATTACTTAAATCTTGATTTTTAATATAATGCTCATTTTGTTGTATCTATTCAAGAATAAAAAATATACCTTTAAGTGAAAAAATTCGGCATAAAAGCTAGCTTACACCTTTTTTTAGTGTCGATAGGGAAGCCCTTGACCACGATTACGTCTGATCGTAATCTAAGATGTGGCCTAAGATGATACGCGCTTCCCTAGAAGGTACCCGTTGACTCTTTTCTTGAAGATCCCCAGAATGTATTCGACGGAGCACACAGATTCAGGAAGCATGTTCCAGTCCCTTGTGGTTCGAATGAAGAATGTCGAGTCGAACCGCTTTATCCGGGTACGTGGGATGTCCACCTACGATCAAATTTGTTTAAAGTGGAAATGAAGGAAAGCAAATTAATTTGGATCTCAATGTATGGCATTCAGTTTGCTTTTCCTGCGATTTGGCGTAGAGATATGTTTGTATTTATAGATTTTTTGTAACATTATTTAAAAACTTAGGAAGTTATTGATTAATTTTACCTTGATTTTCGAAAATCGGATTTTAATCGGATTTTCAACTGATCTCCACATTTTGAAGTCTTAAAAACTTTATTCGACAATTTTCATGATAACGTTATTACGTACGTATTTATGTGTGTAAGAATGGGTGTTTCTGTCTCTGTGTGTGTGTGTTTTTTTTTATATCTTAAGATAGCAAACAAGCAGATGGGTCTCCTGATGTAAAGAGTCAACCATCGCCTATAGACACCATAGGTGTTAATGGTGCGTTGCTATCTTGTGGCGAGGTCTAATGCCGCATGCATAAGTTTACCGGCTACCCTCCAAACCGGAACACGACAGCGACAAGCACTGACGCTATTGCGACAGGAATAGGCAAGGCGGTGGTACCAGATCTGGGTGAGACAATGCAGAACTGTACCACCTAGTAGCCACGATGGTAGTGACTCGCATAGCCAATCGGTAGCCTTTTACGACCTGCCTGGCAGAACGGCAGTTGGTCTATTCTTCAAAGGAGCCCGGAACCAACACGGGTAAACGTTTGTGTGTGTGTGTGTGTTTGCATATGTGTCTCTATGCGTGTGTAAACCTCTCATAACTTAGAAAGACTTAACCGATCGAAGTGCGGTTGAAGGAATTCGATTGGGTTCTACCAAAATTGGACATCCTGAAAATCTGAATTTTGAGAAATTTTCTGCTTTGTTTCTAAAGACTTCTAGATTGATGTATTTGATTACAAAATCTAATCTGCTCTTTTCTTTAAGAAACCGCTTCCTACACTGCAAACCACAGAAAATATATCAAGTAGAAGTAGCAAATAGGCGGGGCAATTGTAGTACTAAGTAAGCGAAGCTCCGCGTAGTAATAAGTTGACTCCACCACTAAAGACTCCAGTCGTGCTCCATTACTAACAACGATTTTGCTTAAAAAAAATCGGTTGTCTGTAAAGTTGGTTTACAGACGATAGTTGAACGTGACAACGTCTTAAGCTCTCGCTTGTACTCCAAGCCTTAAACGGAACGCCTCAGAGCGAGGTAACGCCGCATGAGTCATGTTTTTTCGTGCGTGCAGCCAGCTCTATCGAATTATAAGACGTTGTCACGTCAAAATAAAAACAAGCATGTTGTATTGCGCAATTTTGGAATGCAAAGAACGATAGTAGGATCGAAAATGTATCCAAAATAGACATGTCCTACCATCGTAAGTGTTGTAATATAAATAGACAGAGTTATTCAAGAGGAATGTTTATATGTATAATACATGCATATTATATTTAAAAAAACGAAAATTTTAAAGATTTGTCGTAAAAATATAATTTTGTGCGATGCATCCTTGTCAAGCTGAGACGGGTCGCTAGTTAATAATATACTGGAATAGATTTAAAGCGATTTATAAGAAAAATAATCTCTAAATTTATTCTTAAATCAAATATATCGTTGACAAATCAATTGCGAAATAAATCGTTGAACAAACGAGTAACCCGATCAAAGAAGACGATACGTCATATTTAAAATATTGGAGAAAACTCGACACGGAGGCGACACCTGGAGGACGGGCTTACCCCCGGGTTTCTTCCACCCCTCTTTATTGATATTACGGTCGGCACATTAACCACTCCACATGCTTGTATTGGCTTTCACGGAGCCACTACAATAAAACTTAAATCGGAGTGGCACCTTAATAAATCTCTTGAAAGAACTTTAACAGCGAAACTATAAGAAAAATATTTACTTTTCATTCATCAGTTATCATAAATTTGTGTTTCATAAGAATATAATAGTACTAGTTTTTACACGCGGCTTCGCTCACATTCTTTTCTTTAAATAACTGTTAAAGTTGTATGTATTATGATTAGAAAGTATGTTTAATAAAATAATATGATTTTTTATTGCTTGACTTGAAATTATTAAAATTATTGATATAAAATACCCAAGATACACAGTTCCGAACAAAACTGACATTCAAAACTGTCGCTAATTAAGTCTAAAAAGTTTATAGTTGTGGCACAAACGTGTTTTTTCATATTCAACCTTAAGCGCAAGATTTAAAGTTGTTTTAAAAAAGCAATGTACAAAAAGCAATAAAATTTTTGACTTAAGTTAACCTGTAGGACACGGTATCAGTGGAGTCGAATATAAATATTTTTATGCATTGACTTAGGTAGTATTTTATGGGTTTGTAAATTTTACATAAAAAAATCTGACCGAAAATCTGTTTTGCGTAGAATATTTATATATCAATAAAGCAAATAATGACCATTAAAATAATTTATTTATATTTCAAATATTGTAGGTTATTGGTTCTATTACACAGAACATAACAGACACCCAAAAATACAAACAGATGCTCATCACACAAATATTTTGCTCCTGTCGGGAACCGAACCCGAGCCCATCGATTCGTAAGTTCGCTAAACACGCGACCACTCGAAAACAGCTATACATACAAACGTTCACATTTATAATATTAGTAAGATAAGTTAATATATATCTAATAGTAAATAAATAAAAAAAACAGAATTTAATAAATATCAGTTTCTCAAGGACATATCAGTCTACACGGCATAATCACCGGATTGCAATAATGAAAGAGGTCTCCTAAGTATAGGAGCTTACATGAGCACAAACGACCAGTGGCGTGAACTGTCGCCTGTAATTATATCCGGCTTAACTTAAGGAAGCTTTTATTACGTGGTCATATAGATCTTAAAGCTTACTTAAATGTATGGTAAGTCCTTGGAATAAATTGATGCATTGAGAATGTATATTTGTAATATTAAAGTGCCTACGGTTTGAATATAAACTTTGTATGATCATCAAATATATTATTTCTAAAAGGTGTTTTTTCTGGAGTGGCTCGATCTCTTTAACTACTTAACCAAAAAAAAAAAAAAATAGAAAAAATACCCAGTTAAAGCTTAGTTAGCTAGTTTATTAGAATTAGATTACTATATATAATTTAATAAAATAATTATTATGTATAATTTATTTATGTTTCCTATGATTTACTAACTACAACGTGCAGCCCGTTACATCAGAAAAGTTTTTGGCGAGTTCCGCGGGACCAATTCATTTTTTCGGGACAAAAAGTCATCATCTACATGTGTGCCAAATTTCATCCTAATCCGTTCAGCAGTTTTGGCTGATTGAGTAACAAACATAAATCCATCTTAATTAATTTATTAATCATAAACTTTTGCATAGATTAGCATCTCACGTTATTTTTTTTTCCTTGTGAAAAGTATTTTTGTGAACATAATGTTAATGTAAAAACTATTTTTTTTTCTTTTTTACCCCTAAAAACGTATTTGAGTATATGACGATCGGTATCGGTTAATTATTTATGAGGTAGCAAGAGAATTTTTAAGAGGAAGAGGAAAGAGCCAAGAAATAAAGTCACTCTCGCATTTATAATTCTAGTTTGGATTTGTGGCATGAGTAAATTATACATAATTTATAATCTCGTCGTCTCTGTTGTCTTGTGGTCCGATGTCGGAGTTGACCACAAGAGGTCCCGAGTTCAGTTCCCGGGTCGGGCAATTCAAAAATGTGTTTTTTTCTGTTTTCTGACAGAAAAACGTTGCCCGTGATAGGAAAAAGTGCCCGTTGGCGATAAGCTGCCAATCTATCATATTGTATAACGCCTAAACAATTCGGGATGGAAATGTTTTGCTTGGACGGACTTGGAGGTACATGAAAACATTTTTCACAATTATTAAGGTTCAATTTCGCAGCCCCTTGTCTGATAATGATTGTCTTGGCAGTGGCATCTTTTAGTTACAATATTTTTATCTGGTTTAAGGATAGCCCCAGTCATGTTTAAGATGACAAACTTTTAGAGACATTTGCATAACTGGTATGACATATTTTTCAATAAAAAATAGGTTTTGCAAAAATGTTTATTAATCTAATTGATTTTTTATATCATATGAATGAGTATACAATGGCGCACAAAGAAAACTTTAAGCTTGATTGTAGAAAACATAAGGCGTTTTACGACAGGCTAGGCTATGTTTCAGGCTAGGCTAGGCATTCCAATGTTGTTTTATGATGACTTCAGTTAAACTCTGCTTAAAGCCCCACAAGGCACAAGGGAATATGTCACAGTCAACGCGTTTTCAAATCTACATCAAAAAGTTCCTTTCTTGATAAAAGTGCTTCACCGTCTAAAGTGTTGCTGAATATGAGAAATATTGTGGTTAAATTAGTCTGCAGGGATAGCAATCGTGAGCGAAGTCGTGGATACAGCTAGTATGTATTATTCGATTTTAGTAAGAATCGAATTCTATAGGTCACTGTGTATGTAGATTTTGTTTTGCATTTTAATTTATTTGTATGAAGAGTCAAGAACACAAGACTCTTTTTAGTTTTTACTAACCACAAAAAAGTGTTTTTTAGAACGCGCTGGTTACGGATATTCTTGATGCAATCTTCGGACACCATCCGATCCCAGTACCAACATCCTTCTAAATTTGCATTAAACACCTTACCTTATATTACTTTTCCTGCTTGAAACTTGTTACGCAATGAGGTATATTACGTCACAAACTTATTTATACTAGCGATCGTCTGTGGCTGAAATTCGACCATAGACTAAACAATAAAACTCTTTTAAGTTTGACAACTGCATTTAGACGTAAAGAAAATAGTAAGTATATTGAGTATATAATATCACGTATGTTACATGAGTTTAGTGTGTAACATGTATTTTAAGTATTTCTATTGCATATTATATATTAAAATATTAGGTTTCTGCAGTTCTCCACAATGTAAACATTAACCGCGCTAATTTCATACATCACCATTCATTTGCACAATTGTGTTAAAAAGGGGTGCAAAGATTTCCTCTCACGTATTAATATGTTTATATATTTATACGTCAAGAATAAACTATGTGCACCTTTTCCTTTCACATTTATAATATTAATATAGACTAAATGCAGCCCGCTGCATTATAACAGTTTTCGGCGAATCTCGCGGGAACAACACATCGTCGGTCCAGTGGTCAAGTAGTCAATCTGCAAAAATCACTTTTTCCAGGAGAGCAAAAAGAATATTGAAATTATTCCCGTAAATCGGAATGTTAACGTATCTTTCTCAAATTTTAAATTTAGTATTAAAAAATAAATGTCTTGAAGTGTATGTTAAATTAAATATTCATTCATTATTATTAAGTTATTAATCTGCCACTTAGACCAGTTGATCACTGTGAATTTTAGCATTAGAATAAATTTGTAAAAAGGTAAAGTATTCAATCTGCCACTTTGGCTTGTTGATCACTGTGAATTTTAAGATTACAATAAAATTATACCAAGGTAAATTGTTCAATTTGCCACTTAAGCTAATCGAGCATTGTGATATTTTTGAAAAATGAAAATTGTCTGATTTGGTCAACTAACTTATCGTCACATAAGACACTTTACTATTGCACATATTGTATGATTCGCACTTTGGCACCAGGAAGATGGTCCAAATCTTGTACAATTTTAATGTTACGTTTACCACATTTTGCCACAATATGTAATAAAAAAATATATTAATATTGACATTTTTATCTCAAAAACACCAAAATGGCAGATTGGCTACTTGACCACTGGACCGATGACATATTTCCAGGATAAATAGTAGCCTATGTGCTATTTTAGGTCTTCATCTACCTGTGTGCTAAATTTTATCCAAATCCGTTTTGTAGTTTTTGCGTGATTGAATAACAAACATCCACCCATACATCCAAACATCCAAACTTTCGCATTTATAATATTAAATAATATAAATGCATTAGAAATTGATTTGAGCATTTATTTATTTAAAAATACAATTTTTCTATAATTTTAGAGTGCACCTTAAATCTAAAATAAAAACTAATTGTTTAAGTAACATGCTCAATTGCAATATACTTTATCAATTGTTATGTAAATAGTAAACAGCTGTCCGCCATTACTCGGGACGAAATTACACGGTTTTCGCTTAGTTATTTCATATCTAGTACCTAGTAGTTTCCTTTATCTAAGTATTATACACATAGTTTAAGATCCCACTAAAGAACGACTTTCACTCAGCTGGTTAATGGATGGAAAGTATTTTATATCCAATTAAATATGTCAATACCCTACAAGAGAAATAGGCTTGATGATTCTGTCTTAGTAATCCGGTGCCTATCAAATAAGATCAGTATAATATGTAGCTATATGAGTATAATTTTGTAATAATACAATTAAATGTGTAATGCAATAGTTTGCAAAAGCCCATAAGGAATAAAAGTTTGTAGCGAGGCAGGCGACTTTGACCGCGACTGCCGTAACAACTGTCGAACTTGGTAACACTTTAATTAGTATTGCTACTCTGAATAAGTCAGGCACAGTTTAAAACATAAGCTTCAAAATATCGTTTAAAACAACTTTCAAGGAATACTTCATTTCTTTTGTTAAAAATTTAATAGGAAAGAAATTAAAACTGATTGAGAGAACATTCTTTTTGTTGGAAAGAATTCCAAGTTCGATTTTAATTAGCAAAAGTGCGAAGTTTCATATTTAAATATATCTCAGTAAATTTGATAGGCCCTTATTAAAAAACATATTATGCATTTTTCTAGGAATCATTACAACTGTCTGATTGCCGATTTGGCCGCTTGTAAAAGATACTCAATCTGTCAACATTAAGTTATCTTTATTACATTTTCATAAAATACTATATATCAAGTTTTTTTATAACTTGTAATAAATCCGAATTAATAAAGTTATATATTTGCATATATATTTTTTCACCAAAAGCTTAACGGGCAGGTAGAAAGAACTGTGTATTTATATATTACTAGCTCAGTTTATTTATAACCTGTAATAAACCTGGATTAATAAAGTTATATATTTGCATATATATTTTTTCACCAAAAGCTTAACGGGGCAGGTAGAAAGAACTGTGTGTTTATATATTACTAGTTCAATTCATTTATAACCTGTAATAAACCCGGATTAATAAAGTTATATATTTGCATATATATTTTTTCACCAAAAGCTTAACGGAGCAGGTAGAAAAAACTGTGTGTATATATTACTAGCTGACCCGGCAAACACTGTTCTACCTTTTTAACTACTCTTATTTATTTATTTTATATTTTCTCACCTTTTAAACCTTCCCTGGACTTCAACAATTAATTCAAAACCAAAATTAGCCAAATCGGTTCAGCCATTCTCGAGTTTTAGCGAGACTAACGAACAGCAATTGATTTTTATATACACAGAAGATATATATCTGCCTAGAGGCAGACTTCTTTCTTCCTACACATTCATAATTCTCTCCGAATGAAGCAAAAGTTTTGGGATCTGAACATTCTCGAATAGTAAGTACCGAATCAATTTTATACATAGTTATTGGTCTTCCAATATACCTACGTCCATCACGTTTGAAACGTTATCTTGTATTTTTTAACAATAACGGACTAATGCGGATACAATAAAGCGAACAATATACATTAGCAGTACATAGTATTTACGTAGGTATTATTCTACAATCTATACGAGATATTCCCGCAAAGCCGTTCTCAATAGATGGCGTCGGGTAATAAGCTCAGCGATGGGCTATTACAAGTCTACGAGAGAAATTCATATCGTAATAGAGCCTAACGGGTATCAGTAGCGTGCAACTTTTATGGAGAGCGTAGTAGATTGGAGCCTGCAAGCTGGCTACAATCGCAATCGATTAGGTATCCCGCATAGACTCTGCAAATTACAACAATTGTTGGATGCGTCGCGTTTCCATCTATGCACACAAATGTTTCATATGATAAGCTAATTTGGCTTTTAGTTTTAAATACGTATATTTGTGGGTTTCGGTACTAAAAGTAAATTATTAATATTTGCTTAGAATGAGCTTACGCCAGGATCGTGTTTCTACATATTTTGTGTTTTTCTAAAAACTTTTTGATTTATTTTGTGAAATACTACTTTAACTTTTAAAATTAAAATATTTTATTACTCAAAGTGAATTATTACTATATTTGCTTTGATAAGCTTATGTTAGGATCGTGTTTCTACGTAGGTTGTGTCACTTTTTTAGGGACTTTTATAAGTATTTTTATTTATTTTTAAGAAAAAAACACTTTTACTTACAAATTTATATATTAAAATAATAAAAATAAATGGGTTCTGTATATTTAAGATTAGCTTAACTTTGAACTCGGTTGTGCTTCTTCTCACTGTAAATCGATAATATTTATGACAGACCACATGAATACTAATAAACACGCTATGGGGAATTAATGTCGCCGCACGTATGTATGAGGAAACACTTGTATTACTGTCAAAAATTTCATACATTTGTGGGTTGTATTATATTGTAAAACAATTGAAATAAACCACTTTGTACTATTTTATCGTACCGAATGAAGTGACAAGGTTTAAAAATTACCCTTGAAATGATTTTATTTCATTGGTAAGTAGTATAACTCTGTATTTTTATAATTCAAGTTAAATTTAAATAAATTTAATTTTAAATTTAAATTTTCAATCACGAAAAGAGCGTACTCATTCTTAAAAGGCCGGCAACGCAACTGCAAGACCTCTGGTATCGTGGATGTCCATGGGCGGCGGTGATCACTTACCATCAGGTGCACCTCTTTGCTCGTTTGCCCCCTCTTCTATAAAAAAAAAATGTCGTAATTTCAAGCTACGCTAAACTAAGAAATTATTTTGATAGGTGTATCCATTTAATCAGTGATATTTATCTATTTCATTTCATTTTATTCTCGCCAACCGACGAACCGGTGAATGGTGCATTGAACGTTTACAGACGTTCCACTCACTCTGCCTATCCTATAAGGGAATTTCACTATATTTTTTTTATTTGGAGTAAGATTAGTTTTAGTAATTACAATTAATAAGAATTGTATTACAATTGTTATAAGAATTATTCAATACTAAAAGTAATTTGTTGCTCCAGGTCCACCTAGTCCAGAATAAGCTTACGTCAGGACTTGAACGGTTTTTTCGTACTTTGTGTTTCTTTTTCTAAGGACTTTAAAACAAATTTAAAACAAAATACTTTAAATGACAAATTTTACTTACAGTACTTAAAAATATTACCATTTGTATAAAAAAAATATTTTTAGAACTGATGTTGGTTAGATGTGCTTCAAATTTTTTTTATATCATAAGTTAGCAAACAAGCAAATGGATCTCTTGATGGAAAGAATCAACCATCGCCTATGACACCAAAAATTAACATCTTGGTACGTTACTGTCTCGTGGGGAGGTTTAATACCACATGCATAATTTTACCGGCTACATTACTCTCTAAACCAGAACACGACAGTGACAAGTACTGACGCTATTGCGGCACGAATAGGTAAAGAAGTGTTACCAGACCCGGACGAGACAGAACTCTACCAACTAGTCCTTGCCACGATGGTAGTGACTTGCATAGTTAATCGGTCGCATTTACGACCTGCCTGGCAAAACGCCAGTTGGCGTACTCTTCAAAATTATCATTCTATCTAACGCTCATCATTATCGCCTACCTAACCCATACCAAACTCATTAAAATTAGTGTAGTAACCACGGATTAAATAGATACGCCTTTCAAGACAATTTTTTAGTTTTTCAGTGTAGCTTGCAATTACACACTGAAGTACAGAGCTATACTACTTACCTATGAAATAATGACATAAAATCACTTCAAGGGTAATTTTTAAATCATGTCATCTTGTTCGGTACGATAAAATGGTACAACATGCTTTATTTCTATTTTTTTCACAATATAATATAACCTACAAGTGTATGACATTTTTGACAGTAATAGGAGCATTTGCTTATATGCGCGGTGAAATTTTTCCTTCCCCGTGGCGAGTATATTACTATTCATGTGGTTTGTCGTAGTAATATTCAGAAAGTTTGACGTATCTATTCACGAGTTCGGCATATCGTTATTTGTAAAGAAAGAACTTCGATATCTTTGAGCAAATTAGGTCAAATATAATGGTTACCATTTTATCATCAAGATAGCCTGTTCACTATCCTATAGAAAAAATACTGGTTCTCGGATTCGATTTGAAGATATGTATGTGCGTCCAAGTATTAGTATATAAGTTTTCGATAGAAAACCACTTGCTTAAAATAAATAGTTTTACGCTTAAACCTAATTCGAGGCAGCTTGAAAGCCTCTACGTCAATATCCCTTGCCCTTCTTAAATAAACGAAGCTTATTTAATGTTTTTAAGGATCCGACTGTGAACACTTAAACCCTTTGCGACGAGCCCGCGGCGATTCTGTAAAAGGCAACAACGCTATGCCGTTCCTGGTATCGACATCTTCATTACCCTTATCTTCCTTGAAACAGTTTATTTTAGTGTTTTGGTAAATAAATAGAATAAATAACTTCAAGTAAATCCTTTAAATAGATAGAACTGAGTGCCAAATATCACGTTTAGTATAAACAAATAAATAAACGTCAACTCACCAGTTTCCCGCGGGATATACAAATTAAATCGAGTTTTAGTGTAAGTTCAGATTCAGAATTATTTACCAGTATGTACACTGATTTGTCAATGAACGAGAAAGGTGTTTTTATATCAAAAGATAGCGAACAAGCAGATCGTTTTCTTTATTGAAAGAGGCAACCTACGGCGAAAGACTTAACTAATTGTTTTTGTAAGATAGTTTGTCTATTCTTCAAAGCAAATCCAGGCTGGATTAACACAGGGGAGATGTAGTAAATTACTGGCTATATAACATAAAATGTACTATTTATACCAATGATATTTGAAAAATAAACTATTTATATTTATGTTAAGATATAATAATAATATTGTCATTATTATATCTGAATATAAATATAAATAGTTCGTATCTGTGCTTAAGCGCTACACAAACATGAAACATTTCCTTTTATATCATTTCATAGTGAAGTATTTCAATTAGTATTTATCAGTACTAAATTCATTCGTTATGATCGTTGTTTGCAATGACGCGGGAAATGTGGTTTGCTTGTTGAGTTGCTATTCTATTAATCAACACACCGAACATTATTCACGGGCCTAGCTAATCAACGTAGCCGTGGAAATTTAGCTGTTATTTACATCTGGAGGCTGATATTTAAGTCCGATGATTGCAAACAGTTCATTAATACTATTGTTAAAAGTTTTGTCGTAATTGTTAATTAACAATACATGTTACAATATATAGATTAAACAAGAGGCCGGTTATTTGACATCGGTGTTTTAATAAAACCAGGATTCCGGTTAATATATTATAGTTATTTCTCTTATCTTCTAATTTTATTTCTTTTCACTTATCAGCGTTTATGTACCAAAGGAAATTTAGCTGTTATTTACATCTGGAGGCTGATATTTAAGTCCGATGATTGCAAACAGTTCATTAATACTATTGTTAAAAGTTTTGCCGTAATTGTTAATTAACAATACATGTTACAATATGTAGATTAAATAGGGGAACCGGTTATTTGGCATCGGTGTTTTAATAAAACCAAAATTCCGGTTAATATATTATAGTTATTTCTCTTCTCTTCTAATTTTATTTCTTTTCACTTATCAGAGTTTATGCACCAAAGGTGGTGCATATTTAGCATTCATAGGAACAAAAAAATATATAAATTACTAGTTAACTTTAAATTACCGAAATGTTTTATTTAAATCCAAGATTTATAAATTAAAGCCCAAAAACATGTTATACTAGCTGCAACGCACAGCCCGCAGCATAATAAACGTTTTTGGTAAATCCAGCGGAAACATGTCATTTTTTTGGAGTAAAAATTAGCCTATATGTTATTCCAGGTCATAACCTAGCTATGTGCTAAATTTCATTCAATTCCGTTTAATATTCTTGGCGTGATTGAGTAATAAACATCCATTCATCCATCCATCCAAACATCTTTCATCAATCATCATCAAAATCATCAATCTTTCGCATTTATAATATTCGTGTAGATGGTTCATGGATTTTCTTAAGTTGGAATTTCGAGCCAAGCGTCAGTAACACACGCTTGGTTTGAAAGTTCACCTTTATATCAAAAATTTTAAAGTTTTTATTTATTTGAATTTTCTTTTTTTCGCATAAAAATTTAAAGTTACTAAAAATTTGTTGTTGTAGCTGAAGTACATACTTAACTTTTGACAAATTAGCTTCTAGACAGCTTAATTTTAGTCTGTATTTTGTTACTTTTTTGAATCTTAAAAAAATATTAAACTTCTACAAGTATTACAAATACGAAAGATTATATTTCTGTGTGCGTGTGGGTCCAAAAGTGTGTGTGTGTGTTAAAATATTTGTATATTTTTTACTGAATTACACAAGATATGGCAAAACCGATTTGCATGACATTTAGTCATTGATATAAAAAATCCTAGATGCACAGTCCCGAACAAAACTGACACTCAAAAGTGTCCCTAATTTCATTTAAGTAGTTATAGATATGGCAAAAACATATGTCTTTGTATATCCAACCTTGCGTGCACGACTTATAGTTGTTTTTACAAAGCAATGTACGAAAAGAAATAAAATTGTTGACGCGATTCTATCTGAAATGAGCGCACATTTTAAAATTGTGCACTCATTTTAGAGGACGTTTTTGACACACTGATTGTGTATCTTGGGTTTTTTATATCAATGCATTTAGTATATATTATAACTTATAACATTTATTTATACATGATTTACAAAAAACTTAAATTACTCAGCATTTCAATCACTGAAACGTTGTTTGTAAGTAGAGTTCCCATTCGTCCGGGTTTCCCTGGATATGTCCAAGTTTAGAAGGCGTCCGGGGAGCATCCGGGCAGGGTTTAAATTGTAGGCCGGGTTTCAATGCAAATCACGTTGTTTTGATTTTTAAAACGTAATTCGGTTAAAAAATCATTGAAAATAAATAAAAGTTAATTTAAAAGCATGAAAACTATATTTTATTCTACCGAGTAACATAAAAAACACAGAGTCAAATGTAAGTTCCGAAATCCGGGGTTTTCACATGTTTTGTCCTGGTTGACAGATTTTTGAGATGGCAACCCTATTTGTAGGTAAATGCATCACATAATAACGGCTTTTTAAATATAGTGTTGTTTAATAAAATGTTTTAATACTAAAATGAAGACAATAACGACGTTGACAACGCGTTAACTTAAAATGAGCTTGCCGAGATTGTTATAATGTCGCTAAATTTAATTGAATAACGCTCGTTTACATTTTACGACACGCCGAGGCTAAAGCTACGGCGTTAATCTCTTAGGCAAAATCAATTGCCAAAAATTATATTTTCTTAGTAGCTCCATATCTGACTTTCAGTCTTATATCAAGGGGTTAAGTCATGAAGTTGCAAGCTTAGAGTTCCTGAAAGGAATATCATATCAAAGTATATTATTTCCTCATTTCCTGATATTTTCCAAAGTACGCAACTTTCTTTAGTGTTTTGTGAATCGCTAATGTGTTTTAGTTAGTGATCCGAAGGTTTATTTTACTTTGACGGTAAAAAGAACAGTGTTTTATTGGGAAATTTATAGAGCGGTGTTTAAGAGCGTCACCGTGCGGGTCGCTGCCGCACACAGTTGTGAAGACATCTCTCGCTGTCCCTTTATTGCTTGGTTGAAATTAATGTCTCGACCTAACGGCGTAGGTTTTTCTACTTTGTGGAAACGTTTATCGGATTTTATTACATAAATATTTTATGTGGAGATGAAACATTTTAGTAGAATGCAATAATAAGACCATATTCTAAGAGCTGAGCTAACTGTAGTACTATTTGATTTAATTTTTTTAATTTAATTTATTCTTTCAGGTACAGGTAATTACTTTTGTCCACTTTATGGTGCGTTAGAAATTGAATAATAGCATGGCAAAAGTAATATTCATGTCGATTGGTAAGAGATGGTACATATTGAAGTACACGACGTTAGTGTTAAGTTAATGATCATAAGTATACAAAAAATATAATAAAATGAGAATAAAAAATGCTAAACATAGTAAACCTCAACGAAATTAGAATAGTAATATTTAAAAATAATGATCACTGCACGTTATACTAAGGAGTGTAGTCGCGGGTTCGGTAAATCGCTGTCTGTAAACAATGAATTTTTATACGCCGCGCCCTGTGACGAATACCTGTCCATACTATTTTTATTGTATGATTAATTAAAATTAAAGTACCTATTATTTACATATTTGGTATCAGAATCGATCCTTTCAGTATGTATACCATCTCTTGCCTGACAACCTGTTCTTAATTTTACAATTAAGAAAGGTTGTCAGGTAGGCAGGTAGTTAAAATAAAGTATTCATTAATGTGGTCTGTATTAAAATAAATATGTCAGTAGTCAGTAGCGTAGTCAGGGTCGCTAACCACTCGACCAACAGTTCTGGAGATAAAAGGTGCTGTTAAATTCATACATGTGGAATCACATTTTTTTCGGTATGATTGAATAACTGCTAGCTTTAACGGCTTTGACAGATTCAGTGGGTGCGTGGGCGAGCAGAGTGCTGAGGCAGAGTTTAAAGTTGCTAAAAAGGGGGCTGTACGCCCTCCACCTTAAGGGTGTTTCCTGTTAGAGCTACCTCGGCTTAGGGTGAGCCGTGATTTGCAATGGGAGGGTTAGTGGCATTGATTCGTCCATCAGCTGATCCTTGCCCTTGGGTTCGGTTCGCTGATGGGCGAAACAGGGGTCCTCGTCGCCGATAGAGGAATTACATTTACGTACAAAAATCCGATAAGATTTTGATACCTTTTACGAGACACTTTTTTATGAGGTGGTACATTTTACTAGGTGGTAGAGTTCTGCATTGTCTCGCCCGGGTCTGATACCACCGCCTCACCTATTCCCGCCGCAATAGCGTCAGTGTTTGTCATTGTATTGCGGTTTGGTGGGTAAGGCAGCCAGTAAATTTATGCATGTGACATTAAACCTCGCCACAAGATAGCAACGCACCATTAACATCTTTGGTGTCTATAGGCGATGGTTGACTATTTCCATCAGGAAGCCCGTCTGCTTTGCTATCTTATGAAATAAAAAAACGTTATTTTTTATCTAAAATAAAAAGTAATTGTCGTAATAAATATTCAATCTGACTAATGGTAGAAAAAAAATTACGTATTTACTAATTTACATGACCTTGTTTAAAACCGTCATCTTTTTTTCACCGTTGACAAAGCTACTTCACACAGTTGCAACTTGTTCAGCCATACGTTTAAAATTGCGTTACAAAGTATGTAACTAGTAAACCTTAACAAACATCCCCGTTTGTTAACATTACGTCCAGTTTGCCGCTTCGTGCGCAGCGTTGAGGACAGGGTGGGTGCGGGGTGCGTGTAATTTTCAGATTAGTTTGTTTAGTAGTGAGCTGGGCGCCTCCTCGCCGCAAATATGTAGCCAATAATAATACCCCGCCACGTGACGATATGTGCAGCTCTTCATTGTCGTTGCGGACTTGAGAAAATTTTAGCTACGTCTCTCGTATAAATACAAAGTCGTGTATAAGCAGCCTTACTAATAAACTGTTTTTGCAACCAACTTCCCGAAAAAGGATAGGTTCTCAATTCGGTTGTATTTTTTATGTTTCTTACTTCAAAACCCGGCCATCTTTCTATATATTAATACGTGATGGAAAAGCTTTGGTCCCCTTTTTAAAACAATTGCGTATATGGTGGAGTATGAAATTCCGCACGGCTAAACTTTATATTGCAGAGGACTGCAGAAACCTAATTTTATGTAGTTCTAATAATGAAACGCATTAGAACAACATAACATTAATAAAAATAAACATTACACACACTACATTCATATGACATACATGATAATATACACACACATACCTTCCAAATCGGGACATGACTGAAAATGATTGACGATATAGTGGTAGTAATAGGTAAGGGCGGCAATCAACATCTAGTATCACTAAGGCAGCGAAATCATTCACCTTTTCACTAAGGCAGGGAAATCATTCACCTTTTACTCAGTAATTTACCTTTTACTATCTGCCTGGCAGAATGGTTATATATATATATATATATATATATATATATATATATATATATATATATATATATATATATATATATATATATATATATGTGAGTGGTTACGCAAAAAGGGACCTCAAGGGAAAATAATTGATTTCGAGTAAATCACGTTTAAAATGTTGAGTCGAAATGAGAGAGGCGCGGGGTGTTTTATGTTAGTGTCGTTAGTGAGCGACTTCGTCAGTGAGAAATAGCACGTGTTTGCGATAGCTGTATTATTGGTGACTTATTTATTCGTCTTTTACTTGTCTTTATGTGCGCGCTAGAAAAAGAAACTAGTGTGCGCTGTGTATAAGGTGTAATATTTTCAAAACTGCCTCGGCTTACATAAAAAATCATTAAAAAAAAACTACGGCACCTAAAATTATTTTGATTAGAACAAAACAAAGATGAAGGACCATAGAATCAGAATTTATCAAAAAAAAAAAACTGTTTCCAATCCCTTCAGGTCCCTTTTTGCGTAACCACTCACATATATATATATATATATATATATATATATATATATATATATATATATATATACACAAGAATTGCTCGTTTAAAGGTATAAACACGACATTACTTTAGTGACTATTACGTGGTAGATTTCTGCAACATATGCCTCCATCTTACCTGTTCTTACCGCAAAGGCATCATCACTATTAACTATTGTTTTTGACTATTGTATTTCGGTTTGATAAATTGGCAGCGGTTAAACTTATGCAAGTGTTATTTTGACCTAACATACGAATGGCATTACCACCAATACCAATAACACCTTGTCTATCAGTACATGTGGTTTCAGGAGAGACATCTGCTTATTTGGTATCCATATATATAACAAACACACAAAATTTTACAATCTAATACGTTTATTTTCCTCCACCAAACATTTAGTTAATATTAGGTTTGGGTGTTTATTATGTATTTATCTAAGTATCGTTGACTAATACCCATAACACAAACAAATAATTTGCTTACTTTGAGGTTATATCAATTTGTGTAACTTGTCCAGCAACATTTTTTTATACATACCTTGTTAATAATGCGTTGCTGAAAACGTTATATGCATAAGTTTACGGACTACCAAACCTACTCTCACAACCACAACACGACAATGACAAGAACTGACGCTATGCGGTGCTATTAAATGTTGATGAATTACAAAAAATTATTTAACTTCCTAGAAAGTAAATAATTGGCTAGTTTTTTTTAATTATCGATAGGTAAGCGCTTGACCTTGATCGCGCCTGATAGTAAGCTAATATGAGGCCTAAGATGTCCTAATAGTGATATGAGTGTCAGCGCACAATCATACAAAAAATCCTGTCCCTGTCAAATTTGAATCCGAGCCTCGCCTTGATCTATTTCGTTAACCTCATACGTTAACCACCCGATCAATGAGCCCAAAACAAAAAATCAGTATCTTTTCAATTAAATCAGTGACGCCCAGATGTTTATTATCAGTTTCATTCGCAATAAATAAAGTCGTATTATATTCTTGAGCAGACGATCTCGACGCTCTATAAATCATTTTTATTGTACTGCCGAAGGGCCCCAGGTAATAGCGGGGTTCGAGGCTAAATTGGGTCGACTTCCACAATAAATAGATTATACATCAAGTTACTGTGGTATTGCTTTTTAGTGTTTATCTAATGAACCAACGTAGAAATGTAAAGAAGGTGAATTATATTAGAACCCAATTTGGTCTAGGAAAAAGAAGAAAAATATATTAATCTCCTGTCAGCAGAAGCAAATCTACAGATTTTGTTAAAATTAACCCTTGTACTGTTTTACAGCAATATATTTACGAGTTGACATTACCATGACGGTGATACAGTTATACACACCTTCACACCTTTTTCAAAAAAAAAAAAAAACAACACAGACAATAGATAGAAAATTTCACATTTATAATATTTGTATGGATTCCCCTTGTTCTATGTTCCATGGTTAAAAACAAAAATTATATATATATATATATATATATATATATATATATATATATATATATTTATATGTTTTTGGGGAAGTGAAGAGTGGGCGTGCCGCGTCCGTCACTATTATGCGCTTTTACTCTAAATTGCCTTAGTGATACTTACCATATCATTAGGAGATAGTCGTCGTGCGAAAATCTATTATACACTGAATTATGCCGTATTGTGCCATCCTTGAATGCAGAAATGATAGTAGAATACAGATGATTAAAATTGGAGATATTTCATATCATTCGAAAGTACAATTTTCATTTTATTTTAATTAAATTCCTGATTTAATATAATCTCTAATGATATAATAGAAAGTCATGCTAAAATTAGCCGTACACCTTACATATAAAGTTCATTTTAGGTTGACCTAATTTTTCTAGAAAGATATACGTAATGACAGTCATTACGTATATCGTTCTAGAAAGTTCTCTACTCAAATATGATCAACTGAAAACTACGGAAAAATCAATACTGCCATCTATTGTAGAATAGCGAAACTATTAAGATCTTAAGTTTCACTATTGTACAAATAGATGAGTCTATTTTGAATAGACTACAAAAGGACGTAAATACTCTTTTTTTTGGAGCAAAATAAAATTTATTGTAACGCAGTTTGGTGTATTTTTAAATGTTCTGTTTGTGTGTTTCGGATTATTGTTGTTTAAAATGAAAACGACCAATGAAACAATGTTTGCATTAGTAGTTTATATGCAATAATGCTTATTTTATGTGTGAGTATGGCGATCGCGGTCCTGATACAAATGTTTGTACTTGCCAATTCCGCTTGTTCTATGTTCTATGTTTTTAACTCATACCTTCTCAAATGTTTCTATTTAATATAAAAAAATTCTCACCAAATCCGAGCCCCATAGCTCAACTCTAAGGGGACGCTATTGTTTTTTGGTTTCCCATTTAGTTAACATGGGAAAAATCGTTTTTTGTTTTATATTGAATTTACACATAATTAGAGTCTTTGAGCTTTACAAAACTCTATTACAAAGTATGATTATCTTTACATAAAGACTAATTACAGCTACTATAAACTACCAAGTACCATAGACTGCTTTTTTACCTGACTAAGCAAAAGGTTTAAGGTTGGTCCAACTTAAATGATACGATCTAGGATCTAGAACTCAAAACCCACTTCTCAAGTAACCCACTAAAATATTTAATACAAGTTTATTGTATGGCAAAACAATTTTTGCCGGATCAGCTAGTAAAATATAAAATTATCGCCAAAACAATCAATTTAATTTTATACCCGGATTTCAGTCCATATAAATACATCGTGCTAGTAAAGTAATTGTTATTACTGAAAAATAAAATATAAATCAAATCTCAAACAAACCAAATTGTTATTAATACAAAACTTGAAATAATCTTAGCTATGTTTATTTTCAGGTGTTGTTACGCATGATTTTTTATCGTTTACGAATACGATACTATTGTCTGCGACAGCAGCGTGGTATAGCTACGAGTGGGATGTAAGTGGCTGGATTACAATTTTATTGTCAGGACTGGCATAGTACTAGTTATCGAGTGAATTACAACCCATTTCTTCGTAACGAAACTATTAGTTAAGAGAATTTATAGCATGTGTAAAAATTATATTATTAAAATTGTAGCGTGTGTATCTAAACAATTGAGTTTCTATAGTTATTTCTTTGTACAGTCTAAAAACATATTCCCAAGATACCGTGCTACTTAAATGAATTCTGTTTCCGGCACTCTGTATATACACATATACATATATGTATATATTTGAGATATATCACCCCTTTGGTCTAGTGGTCTGATGGCGGAGTTAACTACATAAGGTCCTGGGTTCGATTCCCGGGTGGGGCAATAAAAAAATATATTTTTTTTAGTTTTCTGACAAAAACAACGATGCTCTGGATTGGAAAAAGTGCCCGGTTGGCGATAGGCTGGCCATCTATCACATTATAGGACTATGTATCTATGGCTAATCGTGGGTGCACTTGATATCCCTCTGCCTACCTGTTTGGCTATAGGGGCGTGTAGATACTTTTTTTAAGATAGGCTCATAAAAAAGAGGCATAGTTTTCAAATAATAAAAGCACAATGTCCGAATTGATGTATGTAATTTTACCGTATTAAACTATTGGAAAAGCAAAGCCACGTCCCCGGTCCATTAGTTTGGTTGGGCTAAAAGCGCAGCACAATATGCGAAGAATATTCATTTGTTTGGTGAAGCGGTTTACGTGCGGAAACAATGAAAGCTTGGACATTACTTCCAGTAGTTTCATTCACGCTCTCTGCACTTCATCGATAATCATTAGATAAGTAATATCATTTGTAAGGTTGTTTTTTTCATAATATATGACAACACAAAATAAAAAAACTGTTTTTTTTCCGTTTTGAATAAAACTTATTTACAATAATTTTTACATAAAATAGAATTGTGACCATACCCATACTGCCTTATAAATACACATGTTGTATTTGTAAATATTTTTTAGATTTTTATTCTTAGGTGTATCAGGACTCTACGACCGTTTTTAATACAAAAAATCTGTAAACGGTTGACCCTGCAGGCCATCCCTGAAATTTTCTGAAATTAAGGTTTTGTAAGCTCAAAGGAGTTAAAACTATAAGCATAGATTTTTTTAGCTCAAACATCTATTTTGTTAAAAATGGCAGTAGGTATATTGATTTTTGAAAAGCTGTAAATTTTGGAAACGATGATCGATTTTGATCTTTTGAATGAAAACTCAATTTTTGAGATCTAAAATATTGTTTTAGCTTATACATAAGCGATAGGTTGAAAAATTTCGAAGCAATGTTAAAAAAGACATTTTCAAAAATGTTCGTTCCAAACAAATTGATCGATTTTGGTCCGTTTAACGGTATTTCACGGAGTTTTTTAAGGAGAAAAGCTGATAAGATTTTTAAGTCAATCGGTGAATTGGACTGAAAGTTATTTCAAAAAAGACGTGTGGCACTCGGAGACTGCCGCGGTAAAGCTATTGCATAGCATTTTTTATCAACTTATGCAATTACAATTATATATTTATTTTATTTATGCAGTATTTTTTTTTCTTTGTGTATTCATATTTAAAACCTATGTACACAAATTATACGAGTACAGATATTCACTGTTGTCCGTAGATGATAAATACCTATAAACCTATATACTTTCTCACAAACAGCTGATTACGGTAGTTTTCCAATACAACCAATGCCACCTAAAGGCGGGTTGCCGAACTAAAGAGACAAGCGTGATATTTCAAAAAGTAATTAAAAGTTCTGGTATTTATCGATAGATGGAAAAACTGAAAAGTATCACCGCTGTGCCAGTCGGAGTGGGGGGTGTTAGGTTTTTTCGTTACGGAATTTCTGGATTCGGTCTCCACGCTCAAGGCCCGCGATAGAAGCTATGCAATAACTTAAAAAATTAATATATTACGTTACTACCATATTACGTTTTGGTTTTAGACACCACTACATCAGGTCCCTTAGGAGTCAGATATAAAAATATATTATTGCTTTACTCCAATAAGAAACCTTATACAAAGCAAACTTTTGTATGACATTAATATTATTTTTCCTCAATATGCACTTGACTCCAGTATCCGACTTCAATAAGCATTCGATAAAAAATTCAGCTATAAATGCAGTTTATTTGATTTCATGAGCAATAACAATAAAATCGTATACTTCGAGGACAAAAGCAACGCACTTGGCTGTACCGCAGTGAAGTTATTTCATTTCATGGAAGATAATATAAGCAATATAATGCATATATATTATATTGCTTCTAAAGTTTACTTTCTGGTTTTCTAAAATGTTTTCTATAACCACTATTATTAAATTACACTTGTACCAATTGTTTCATTATTTTCAACCGTCTTCCCAAACGGAAGAGGTTATCAATTCGGCTGTATGTCTTTTTTAGGGTTTCGTACCTAAAAGATAAAACGGAACCTTATTATCTGCTCCGCTACCTGTCTGTCCGTCTGTTTGTCTGTCATCAGGCTGTATCTAATAAACCGTGATAGCTAGAAAGCTGAAATTTTCACAAGTTTTGTATTTTCGTTGCCGCTATAACAACAAAACTATACATATAATAAAATCGTAGGAAAGTCAAAACTGTACATTGAATATTTTTTTAAAAGAATACTCGGGGCCTGATCTACAATCGACATCAAAGCCAAAAATATAGTTTTTAGAATTTTTGTCTGTTTGTCTGTTTTTCTGTTTATCTGTTTGTCTGTTTGTCTGTATGTATGTCCGGGGTAAACTCAAAAAGTACTGCATGGATTTACTTCAAATTTTGTATGAATATTATTAATAGGTCGGGTCAACATATAGGCTACACGCTATCACCTACGGGGGAGGGGGAGTGCGGAGTAAACGAACTCCGCGCGGACGAAGTCGCTGGCAACAGCTAGTACTAATAATAAAAAAATGAAAATATTCAAGGTACCCCATACAGTAAATGTGATTTTTTTTGCCATTTTTTATAGATGATGATACGGAACCCTTCGTGCGCGAGCCCGACTCGCACTTGGCTGGTTTTTATGTTTGTTAGTTTCCTCAGAACTCGGTCATTTATAAACCGATTGTGAAAATTATATTTTCTTTGTTAAGGAGCGTGTACCTACTTTTTGTGTGTTCCCATTTCAATTTGGTCCATTTTCCAATTATTGAAACATATACTTTAACACATATTAACAAAAAGCATTGCAAAAACTGTATCCCGGTTTGTCCGCAAGCTCGCTATCCCGCATTTAATCGGTGACGATCTGATGCAGGGTTCCAGAGACAAAGGCAATGGGAAATTGGTTGCTGCTGTTAATATTTTAATGCAATATAAAACAATGATAGATTTAGGCCAAAATAAATGAAGATTGTATTAATTAGCAGAGATTTATTATAAAACACTTTTACACGGTAACAAGGTGACACCGAGAGAGAGAGAGCATTTACATTAGCGCCAACTGACGGCACTACTACACAATTAAACTTGTCTATTATACTCTTTCGTTTGTTACGCCATCGTGATATATGAAGACCGCTGAATGCGCATCACTCCTTGCAACATCGGGCACGGGCCACGGGACCTGACTCGGCGCAACGTGCAGCAAGTGACGTCGTTACCGCGGCTTGATTATTTAATTAGTTAAATTAGGCATCACTCTTGTTCCACACTTCGGGCAATTGTCATCGTTAGCTTAGATTAGGTCTTCGATATAATTTTATGTAATATTAAGTTTTTATTAAAGTAAATTAAATAAATTTGATTTTTTTTGGAACCTTCGCTGCGACCACGCATAATTGGCGCAGTCGGTAGGATAGCCAGTGCATAGTTAGATTAGGGATCTAGTATCGACCCTTAACTTTACTGGCTATTTCGAAATCTACGTGTGTGTGTACGCAGCAAGGAGGAATCAAGACATAGACTCCAACCAAATAAAATCAGTTAGACATAAAGACCAGATGATTTGGTAAGTGCTTTGAATCTCTCACAGTTCTCTTCCTTATCATTTTTCCTAGTTCATAGTCATTCTTATACTATTATATTTCTTGTACGTGAAACTTTTAAAAATTTTATAATTTTGTGTATTAAATTTTAAGCCTCTTTATTTTATAATCATTTATTACGTGTGTGTTTTACTATAGGAATTGATTTAAGAATTTTCCAAGATTATCCACACAGGAAAATCGCGGAACAAAATAGATTGTAATAGAAATAGGCGTAGGCTTACTGTAATAGACGAGCATAGGCATTTAAATACTTCATTAGAAATGTCGGACACTTTGGATTTAATTCATAAATCTCTAAGGGTTGTACCTGAGTTTGATGGGAACCCTCATGTGTTAACACGGTTCATAAACTTATGTGATCAAATAGTCATAGCACATTTTGACGTTACACCGGGACATGACCTCCAAAACCTGACTTTACTCAACGGTATTTTAAATAAAATTACTGGACCTGCCGCCAGGTTAATAAATTCACAAGGCATAGCTGATAGCTGGAACGGCATCAGGAATGCTTTGATTAATAACTTTGCTGACCATCGAGACGAAACCGCACTTTACAGTGACTTATCATTACAGACACAAGGTTCGAGTACCCCCCAAGAATTTTACGAACGTTGCCAAAACTTGTTCAGTACGATTATGACGTATATCTCGCTTCACGAGAGTATAGCCACCACTATTGAAGCCAAGCGAACACTTTATAAAAAATTAACCTTACAATCCTATTTGCGAGGTCTCAAGGAACCTTTAGGGTCTCGCATTCGTTGTATGAGGCCCGAATCAATGGAAAAGGCTCTCGAATTTGTTCAGGAGGAAATAAATACATTGTACTTACAACAACGTAATGAGGGAGGATCGAGCAAAAAGGATTGGCAACTGAACAACAGCCCTAACCATAACTTACAGACATCTTATAGACAAAATCATAACTTTAATATTCCTCGACAATTTGCAAATCCTATTAACATGCCTAGTACCTCTAGACAACCTATGGTTGACACACCGCGACAATTTTCCGGCCCTACACAACCACCACCTGGTTGGAAGCCTAGTTTTAACCATCACTATCAGGCTCCACAATATCGCATGCCTACGCGTACCCAACAGATGTTCTCAGCTCCTCCACCTAATCACCATCCTAGCAGTAATGTCTTTAGGATGCCCCACAGACAGCAAACTCGACCGACATACAATTACGGAAATCCACGTCCTATGAGTGGTGTCAGCCACTTCACATCTAAGCCACTACCACCAAGTGGGCATGATTGGCGGAAATTTGGAAATCCACCCCCTAGTAACTATTTCAAAACGAGGGAAGTTAACTTGAACGAACTAGACTATAACTACGACAGTTACTACACACACGACAGTGACCAAAACGCATACGACTATTATAGTGACTATTACTATGACGACTACCCCTACCAAGACTACTACAACCCTAGCGAACTACAACCCTACTACGAGCCCCCTATGATAGAGGAAACACATCGACCTTCTACCCCTGAAGATAAGCAAAATTTTCAGATAGTTACGAAATCCGACAAACCAAAATAGAGCTAAACTTACAAACGCAACGACAGCTTCCTTACATTAAGATTAAATCCCCGCCATTGAAACTGCTTATTGATACTGGTGCCAATCAATCTTTTATTAGCCCTGATAGTGTTCAAAAGTTTTTCTCACATTTGCCGTGCAATTATGAGCCTTTTGAAGTGACAAACGTTCATGCGACAACACGCAACAACTACTCGATAACTTTACCTTGCTTTTCCGAACTTAACGAACGAGACGACATAACTTTATACATATATAAGTTCCATAATTATTTTGACGGACTCATTGGCCTAGACCTTCTAGAAAAATGGGAATCGAAAATCGACTTGAAGAATAAACTACTGTTAACTCGATTTGCAACGAACCAAATAGAAATGTACGACTCTAGAAATGCTAACCTGTATGAAGATATTATACCAGCCGAATCTTCTAAGATAATTAAAATTCCTATAAATGTACATGACGGTGAAGTTTTAGTTTGTGAACAGACAATATCGAACTGCCTTATACGCGACTGTGTGACTAAGGTAAAAAATAATCGTGGATTTATAGAGGTTGTTAATAATAGTAAAAACGATTTAATTTTTTCAATGGATCGGCCTGTTAGCGCAGAAGTATTTAATGTAGATTGTCAGAATTATAACCCCTATGAAATATCGAATCGTTCTCAAGAAGTATTATCACGTCTCCGTACGGAACACTTAAACCCCGAAGAAGTTGCAAACCTTAAAGCCTTATGCTCACGATACGCAGATGTGTTTTATCTTGAGGGTGAACCTCTAACTTTCACCAACAAGATCAAGCACACTATTAGGACCAGTGATGAAGTTCCTGTACATACCAAAAGCTACCGATATCCGCACATTCACCGACAAGAGGTCAGAGATCAAATTAATAAAATGCTCGAGCAAAATATTATACGACCATCAGATTCTGCCTGGAGCTCTCCAATTTGGATTGTTCCTAAGAAGGCTGATGCTTCGGGTAAAACGAAATGGCGTCTTGTCGTTGATTTTAGGAAGGTTAACGAGAAAACGATTGATGATAAATATCCCATTCCTAATATTACCGACGTTTTGGACAAGTTAGGTAGATGTCAGTACTTTACCACCCTTGACTTAGCTAGTGGCTTTTATCAGGTGGAAATGAACCCCGCCGACATTCACAAGACCGCATTTAATGTCGAGAACGGTCACTATGAGTTTTGAAGAATGCCTATGGGTCTTAAAAATTCACCATCAACTTTCCAAAGGGTGATGGACAACGTACTCCGAGATCTCCAAAACGAAGTCTGTTTGGTATATTTAGATGACATAGTGGTATTTAGTACCTCCCTTCAGGAGCATATAATAAATTTAGAAAAAGTTTTCAAAAAGTTACGTGAATCCAATTTTAAAATTCAAATGGACAAGTCCGAATTTTTAAAGCTAGAGACTGAATTTTTAGGACATGTCATTTGTAAAGATGGTGTTAAGCCTAACCCTAATAAAATCAAGGCGATTGAGAATTATCCACTTCCCAGAACTCCAACCGAAATCAAACGTTTTCTCGGCCTAATCGGGTATTACAGAAAATTTATCCCTGATTTTGCTAAGATTACAAAGCCATTGACTCAGTGTTTAAAAAAAGGCTCTAAGGTCAACATTAACGATCATAACTATATTGAATGCTTCAAAAAGTGTAAAACCTTACTAACTAATGATCCGATTTTACAATACCCAGATTTTTCAAAAGATTTCATCTTAACCACCGATGCATCCAATGTAGCGATAGGTGCTGTTTTATCTCAAGGATTAGTAGGAGCAGATAAACCCATAGCTTATGCGTCCCGCACTTTAAACAGTAGTGAGATTAACTATAGCACAATTGAAAAGGAGTTGTTGGCGATCGTTTGGGCTACCAAATATTTTAGACCCTATCTTTTTGGTCGGAAATTCAAAATTATAACAGACCACAAACCCCTCCAATGGGTTATGAGTCTGAAAGAACCAAACGCCCGTTTAACAAGATGGAAATTAAAATTAAGCGAGTATGATTTTACGGTCATCTACAAACAAGGAAAATATAATACAAATGCCGATGCACTATCTCGTATAGAGATTAATAACGAAGAACTACAGGATTTAGCTTCACTAATTCCTAATTTATCGGAAATCCTTTCAGTAGACGACTCTAGAACCATTACCGCTGACGAGATCGTTGACGATTCTAGAACTCTTACAGTACATACATCTGAAGAAAATCCAATTTTAAACATTCCTATTGTAGATGATCCTTTAAATAAATTTCTAAAACAGATAGTTTTTAAAATTGTTGGTGATATTAAAAGGAAGCCTTTTATATCAAAACCTTTTGATACTTATACACGAATTGAAATTCAGATTTCGGAATCAAACATTGAGCAGGATATAATTAACGCGGTTAGGGAATATGTCAACCCCAAAGTCAAAACAGGTTTACTTATTCACCCAGTATCTGCGATGTACACCGTTATTCCAATTTTGCAAAACACTTTTAAAAGTTCAGCCATGAAATTGGTCTTTACAAAAACTGAGTTAGAAAATGTAAAGGAATACCTATCCCAACAGGAGATAATAAGCAAATACCACGATGGTAAAACCAACCACCGTGGTATCAATGAATGCTTCTCAGCCTTATCGTGCCGATATTATTGGCCTAAGATGAGAGAGCATATAACAAAATTCATCAATGAATGCGTTGTCTGCGGGCAAGCTAAATATGACCGCAATCCTGTTAAACAGCATTTTCGTATAGTTCCCCCAGCTACTAAACCGTTCGAAATTGTGCATTTAGATCTTTTGTCCATCCAAAACGAAAAATTCTTAACAATAGTCGATTCATTTTCCAAGTATTCGCAGGCCTATCACTTAAAAGATAGTACAGCTATCAGTATTATACAGGCATTATTACAATTTTGTACACACCATGGGTTACCCACAATGCTCATCACTGAAAATGGAACCGAATTCACAAATCAGTTATTTTCGGAATTTGTAAGATTACACAAAATCCATCATCATAGAGTTGCCCCGGATGCTCCAAATGAAAATGGTATAGTAGAAAGGTTCCATTCTACAATACTAGAGCATCTACGTATTCTTAAGTTAAAACAAAAAGATGAATCCGTTATTAACCTTATGCCTTATGCAATACTTGGTTACAATAGCTCTATTCATAGTTTTACTAAATGTAAGCCAATCGATATAGTAACTGGACATTTTGACCCCAGAGACCCGTTCTGTATTGACCTTAACTCACAATTACAACAGCAATATATAACTTACCATAAAATTAGGATGACTAAGACGTACGAACTTATACATGACATGACTTTAGAAAAACGTACAAATCTTATGGACAGTAGGAATAAAAATAGAGAGAGTGAAATAGAATGTTCTCCTGACCAGCAAGTGTTTGTTCACAATCCTCTCGCTTCAAGACAAAAATTAGCCCCGAGATACACCCAAGATAAAGTTATTGCCGATCTCCCCATACATATATATACCAAGAAAAAACGCGGCCCAGTAGCTAAGTCTCGACTTAAGAGAATTCCAAAAAGCAACAAACCTGACAAAACATCTTAAAACATGACATGTACTTGTTACAGGACTGCAATGACAGTAATTCTCATTCTACCAAGAACTGACTCCAAAGAAATAAGACTAGAGAATTGAGACAATGGACCTGGACTATTACCATTTAAACTTGGCCCCACGCGAATAGTGACCCACTATCATTCATTTATACAAAATATTAACTTATCAGACTTACAAGATAAAATAGTACTAGTAAGACAGCAACTGGATGACATTACGCCTGACCTTAACAATAAAACAGCGAACTTATACGAACCTCACATAGACTATCTGAAATATAAGATTGAAAACGTATTCGAACAATTACAAACCTTTAGAATTAACCGTACTAAAAGAGGGTTAATAGACGGGCTAGGATCTGTAATTAAAAGTATATCGGGTAATTTAGATTACACGGACGCGTTGCGCTACGACAATGTTCTAAAGACTCTTCAAGAAAATGAAAATAAATTAATTTCAGAACTGAACAATCACGTTAGTTTGTCGAAAGAATGGACTACACAATATACAAAAATTATTAATAATTTAGTAGAAAATCAAAATCAAATCGAAACACTATTAGGAGAAATAACTAAGAAAGAAATAATGACTGAGAATGATTTAATAAAATACGCCCATTTGGCACAAGCATTTCTAATCTTAGGAGATAACGTTGACTCGATATCCCAAGAATTATTCAAGCTTCAAGATGCATTAGCACTAATTAAAATATCTAGCTTGCATCACTCTTTAGTAAACTTGAATTCTATTAAGTATATGATTAACCGATTAGAAATTTTATATGGTAAACCTAAAATAATTGACTTAGATGTTAGGGAGTACTACGATATCCTAAAAATTGGTTCGTATTACTCAGACAATAATATAGTTATAATTTATAGATTCCCAGTAGTATTACAAGAAACGTATGATATGTATAAGTTATCTATAATTCCCAATAAGAATGCCCAAGTCCTCATACCACCTCACCCATTCCTAGCGATCCATCAAACAGATTCAAGGTACATAGAGGCTGAATGCCCGAAGATTAGTAAATGGTTTTTATGTGAAGAGCAATGGAGCCTAAGGAATCAAACCACACGCGATTGTGTCCAGCAACTTATCGTACAACAGAAGACGGAATTATGCACCCTAACATATGTATCCTTAGACAAGCCAGCCCTCGAGAAATTGGATGAAGCACATTATACAATGATATTTCCGAATCGTACAAAGACTCATTTATCATATGAAGAAGACCACTATAGAACACTCCAAGGCAGCTACCTCGCCATCATACCACACAACTGCTTCATAGAAACATCCGACTTCAGGATATCAAACTCGGAAGACCATATTAAAGGACAACCTGTAAAAATAATGAATCTACCTCAAGACAAAATAATATATCACTCCGAAGTACCATCTTTGAAGCTGAACACCATTAACTTGGACCACCTACAAGCGAGCAACCTGAAGATATCTCACCAAGACCTAGTAACTTTGAAAAAAGATGGAAACATCGTCTATCACACCACGATACCTATCTACGCTATAATAGTTACAGCATCCGTCATCATTGGAATTATATCATACAGGAAAATCTGTCATAGAAAAGTTAACATTTTAACCGGCGTTCAAGAGGATGGCATTTATGAAGGCACCCCTGAACAAAGAAGGGTTAATTTTCATCAACCCCCAGCTCAATTTACGACGAAAGTCTTCAATAGTCGCTGCTCTACGGGGGGAGGTGTTACGCCATCGTGATATATGAAGACCGCTGAATGCGCATCACTCCTTGCAACATCGGGCACGGGCCACGGGACCTGACTCGGCGCAACGTGCAGCAAGTGACGTCGTTACCGCGGCTTGATTATTTAATTAGTTAAATTAGGCATCACTCTTGTTCCACACTTCGGGCAATTGTCATCGTTAGCTTAGATTAGGTCTTCGATATAATTTTATGTAATATTAAGTTTTTATTAAAGTAAATTAAATAAATTTGATTTTTTTTGGAACCTTCGCTGCGACCACGCATAATTCGTTTATAGCTGTATGTATGTACATATTATGTTCTAACAAACAAAACCAACTAGTTTCATGCAACAAGTAAACAAGTGATTAACGTCATTAACAAGTTAATAAACTCGTTTAGGATATGCGAGGTGAGAAAATTTTGTCAACTTGTTCTCTCATCATTGAATCAATTATCTCTACTTATCAGCATTATCTTACAGGGCTGCATACATAGTTCGACTTATATGTTAAAAGTTACAATATAACATGTCTAATTAAGTGAAGATAATAGTTAAGTTTTCACTGATCTTGTGTATACCGAAGAGACCTTTGTGGTGGCATAGATGTTTATATAATCACTAGCTGTGCCCGCGACTTCGTTTGCGTGGAAAAATTTCTAAAGTTAAAACCCGCATAGTTCCCGTTCCCGTGGGATTTCCGGGATAAGAATTATCCTATGTCCTTTCTTAGGTCTCAAACTATATTTGTACCAAATTTTATCCAAATCGGTTCAGCGGTTTAGCCGTGAAAGCGTAACAGACAGACAGACAGACAGACAGACAGAGTTACTTTCGCATTTATAATATTAGTATGGATAATCAGATAAGTTCATAATATTATGTTCTTTGTCGTGTGTATCATTGTATATCTTAAGCGAGCTGGGATTGTTACTAAATAATTTTAACGACTGATATTCACTCACTCTAAACTTTAATTTATAAATTTAGCGGAAAGATTACGCATTATAGAATTTTATTCGAAATTTTATGTGAATAATGTGTTTTTCGGAACAGAAGTATTCGTAGAGTTGAGCCATAAACTAGGAGTACCATAGCCATAAACTAAATTCCTTACTATATATACCTAACGATCCACCTGTTTATAGTATGTAAATAATCTTTTTACAACTTTACGTATGATTGAGTTAAAAACAATCGTACAAACTTTTATATTTATAGTATTAGTGGGATCGAAAAGAAACATACATATGCTTGTATAAGAACTAGTTTAAGATATATTCTACACTTTTTATCATCGTTATATAACTAAATTTTAACATAATTTCGACCAGTTTCGCTTACATAAGCATCCTCAGGGTATTTATAGTTACTCCAACTGTAACTGTAAATACCCTGAGGATGCTTGTGTAAGCGAAATCGGTCGAAAATTAAATATAATTATCTTATTGTGAAATAGTACAAGTGTTATTAGTTAATAAATATTGTGTCAACTAGTTTAAGAATTGGTGGTTATAGAAAATGTGTCAAAGCCAGATTATTTATTCATATATAATAATCATTTTATTACTCTTAAATTTGTAAAAAGATATAATAAATAAATATTGCTGGACAAATTATACGATTTGATCTAACCCCAAAGTAAGCAAATTATTCGTTATGTTATGGGTATTAGTCAACGATACTAATACATATAAATACATTTATAATTAGTGTTACATACATAATAAACACACACACCCAGAAATACAAACATCTATGCTCATCACACAGATGTTTATGCGTGTCGGGAATTAAATCGGGAAGGTTGAACATAAATGGTGTCATGCATGCATGCATGAGACATGATGCACTTTTACAAAATGCAATTTTATTTTCCTAATACTATTTTATGTTGAGTCAAGTATTTTCATTAATTTTTAAGTTTTGTTCAGTTGTAGTGATATAAATAATTACATAATATATAATTAAAAGTAATGTGATTATATACGCGTATATATTGGTTAAAAATTCATCTTTCAATCATCATCAAAAACCATATAAAATGATATGGTTTTATTTTTAAATTCTTTTTTATAGTGACATTTTCAAATCAAATACAATATATTAAATCCATTACATCAGATTTAAAAAAAATATAAACTATACAATGTAAAAATATTTTAACACATTATGTATATCATGAGCATTACGACTAAGACAAAAAATATCAGAAAAGCCATTAAAATATAATGTTTTAATAAAATAATCTCTTATCAAAAGTACAATCTAATAAAAATGCCTTTTGCACGTTTAATTATTTTGTGAGAGTTCTTTTATTAGAGTTTTTCGAAGCAATTGCAAACCGTATTAAAACTGCGAACTTCGGCAAGAAAGTATAATAATATTTTTATTTAAGTTCAAAAATTGACTTAACTTGATTATTATGTTGAAAACTATAATAAATTACACTCAAATGGTCTCTTGATTCAGTGATTAGCAAACGTAATTACGACTCAATGGGGTGGGGTTCGATTCCCGACAGGGACAAACATTTGTGTGATAAACACAGATGTTTGTATTTCCTATGTATTAGTATTGTTGACTAATACCCATAACACAATATGAGTACAGCAAATAGTTTACTTACTTTGGGGCTAGATCGATATGTATAATTTGTCCAGCGATATTATTAATAAAAAAACTATAATGAAACTATAATGGTATTGTTAAAAATACAAAAAAATAAATAAATAATTGTAAATAACATCTGAGTATCAAAAGCAATATCAATAACTGAACGGTCGATTACCTTCATTGAGAGGATTAAAGTTTGTACTCGTGAAACGAACCCCATTTGTACGAATGGACGTGCAGTTCCATTGCGAATGAAATGCTTAAAAATCCGCTCAATGTGTCTCTCCGCAGGTCTTCTTATTAAACGTTGCCAGAAGTAATTGTGGCAGACTTACAAAGTTAAGCAGTCGGAGGTAAGCCGCCGGCCCGCCCATGAATGCCCGTAACCGTTATTTCGTCTGCGGACTTTATAAAATGTAACTGAAGCCGGCCGCCGTATCAAACTATCAAATTATAAGCCCCGACATCTTATTACAGTGAAATATCGCTTAATAAACTACGGTCATTTATATTATTTTTATAACGTGTTTTAATATTGTGTACATTTAATGCAATATTTTAAAGAAAGGGTATATAATGCCAGTAATGGAACAGGGAGCTTAGAGAGAGTAACCAAAACGGTAACGAAGCAAGAAAATAATGTACGGGATTGACTTAAGGCGAGGCATTGGGACAAACGGGAAAAAACTGGTTTGCTAAATCACGTTTTTCTTGTATTGCTTGTTAAATAACAATTTTACAAAAATTACACGATATACCTGAAGATATTATCTAAGGAATCATCTACGGGGGAGGAGCAGTGCGAAGTAAACGAAGTCCGCACGGACGAAGTCGCTTGCAACAGCTATTATACAATAAATACAGTTTATGTCTAGAAAAATGCCTTACCTAGACATGAGAGTAGATCACTCACTCAACGCTTCACTTATGAGGCGTGCTAAAGTGTAATTAATGGTTTAAAACGGCAACGTTATAGTCCAATCAGTGTAGGTCCCGTCTTGTTTCAGACCAATATCAATTCAAACTCATCCTGAATAAATGAAAGTCTACAGATTCGTAAGTAATCGGAACTTATAAGTTTATACTTTTTGATTATTTAGTTATAAACCTTTAACGAGAGATTTTATAATTTAATAGAAAAGTGTAGATTCAAATAATAATCATAAGTTTCATATAACATCAACATACTTTAGTTAAGTTTCAGTGATGACAGCATTAATTATTCATTTTAAGTAAAATTAATGGTAACAAAAATGTTGAGAATATTAATATGTGTGAAGTAGCAGTTCAGCATTTTGGATTACATTAGTTAATATCATAGTATTCACTCCTAAAGCACAAACAAGTGTAAATTTTATTTGGGAGTTTGTTTAATAATGAAGCATTGTTAAGTAGATATTATATTTTATTTACTACTTATTTGTATTTGAGTATTTGTTTGGAAATAACATTAAAGTAATAGTGACTTTGTTCCTTACAAAAATATGTCAAATGCTTTCAGAGTAAATTTCTTTAAAAATAAGATGAATATTTCTAACTTCATATTTATGTGGATATTTCCAGGGAGTTAAAACTTGGATCCACTTTTTTATTTTCTATAACCCTAAAAAATTTGATAAAAAATATTAACAATAGCTATTAGTAAGTACTACCAAATAAAACTATTTTCAACCAGATCTGTTTATTGGTTTAATAAGTATACTATTTTTCTCCGCTTCGGTTAGTGAAAGAATATTAAAAATCGACGTAGTATTATTTTAGTTTATTCTGTACAAATAGTAAAAATGGCGTAACTTTATAATAGTACTATCTGTTACTCGCGACTTTGTTCGCGTGACCCAAAATCAATTATTCCTTTTGCTCAAGTAGTCTATTTCGCTGCTGGACATTGTAGTTTTCTAATGAAAAAGGAATTTCTGATAATAATAATAATAATATAATGTCAACACCAGTCACGCAACAAACATCATACACATACACCTTACAACAATTATCTGCCACACAACATTCAACAAACGCACTAAATACACACAATCAGACAATAAGCACACAAACCACAACTGAGACACGAAAAAGAATAAGGAGATAGGGATAGGGGGAAAAAGACAACTGCGTCCCGCAAGAAAAAAGACATGTTTTTATCATACCGACCCAAGGTCGAGTATCTCGAAACGGAAGAAAACATAATATAATATTTTATTTATTTTATTTTATATCATAAGATAGCAAACAAGCTGATGGGTCTCCTGATGGAAAGAGTCAACCATCGCCTGTAGACACCAAAAATGTTAATTGTGCGTTGCTATCTTGTGGCAAGGTCTAATGCCACATGCATAAGTTTACCGGCTGCCTTACTTACTTATGCAAGTGAAACTTATGCAAGTGGCATAAGACCTCGCCACAAGATAGCAACGCACCATTATCACCTTTGGTGTCTATAGGCGATGGTTGACTCTTTCCATCAGGAGAACCATCTGCTTGTTTGCTATCTTATGATATAAAAAAACACGACAGTGATAAGCATTGACGCTATTGTGGCAGGAACAGGTAACGCGGTGGTACCAGACCTGGGCGAGACAATGCAGAACTCTACCACTAGTAATAAGTAATTTAATAATATTTAATTAAAGACATGTCCATATCCGTGTTAGTAATACATTATAAAAAAATAATGTTTACTATAACAATATACATTACTTCAGTAGTGTTTAAATGTATTAATTACAAACCTACAAAAATACAAATATTTTCTCTTTTTAATATTAGTATGGACAATACAGCTTAATCTATACTAAAATTTGCGCATTTTTATTATCTTACTTAAGAACTATCATGATTGCCTTTTACCACCTTTTGTAAGAAAAATAAGTCAATATTGACTCCCCTCCTTCTCTATATCATCTCAAATAATAAATTAATAAATTGGTTTTACAATTCCTCTTTTTATTTATACCCACCAATACAATAACGTTGGTTAACAACATACTTTACTAGAATGTTAAGTCTCTTGTCATAATGTAAGCTATCGTAAAGAAGTATCAACAGCTTGTAGAAAGTAGTTATGAACAAGTATATAATCCTAATATATACAATTCATATGAGTATTTTAGGTTTTACATAATATCTTACTTTATTTTTTCATTATTTCTAAATTCTGTATCAACGATGTGTGCAACACTTATTGAAATTAAATTTTATTGTGAAACTACTTTAAGAATTATGTAAATGCTAAAAACCGTTTCCTGTAGTTGTACCTTTCACTAAATAAATAAATCTTACAATGCTTTTGGGTATGTACAGTTCATTGTTAAATGCATTTCTGGTAAATGCTGTGAAGTTATCAAACTTGACAATATGCATGGCAGGAGTGGGCATGCAATGGCGACGATGGGACGCCCGTCTATTCACGTCAACGTATAAGCCTACCGTGGCTGTGCCTACGTGTTCACAATAGTCATTCAATGTAAGTCCGAATTCAACTAGCCAAGTGAATACACTACTCCGCATATGAAACATGATTTGAAATGGTTATCATGTCATTTTTCGTTTTGATATTTAGCTTGTTCAATATACTCGTGGTAAAGTGTATTTTGTATTTTATTTTAGTATAACTGAATTCAATTTGTTTGTTAGTCAAAATATAAAAAGTGATTTATTGTATCACATATTCATATTGTATAGAAACCATGAAGTATTAGGTATAGGTAGAGTTAGCACTCGTATTAATTAATTGAAACAAATATTTACGTTATAGCTCAGTCTATGAGGTCTCTCCATCTCTTTTTATACGTAGGTCACACTATAAGTTTTGCGTAACTTAAAAAACAACATGTTATAATCAAAATATTATGTTTATTGCTTTTCAAAATAACCTCCTTTACATTTTAAACATTTTTTCATGCAATGGAACCATTTTTCAAAACAGGAGGACTACAGATCTGAAAGTATGTTTTCTATGTGCTGATTGAATGCTATCACTGCCGCTTCGGAGTTGGTAAAAGTAAAACCTCTCATCAAATCTTTGATTTTGGGGGAAATACAGAAATCACAGGGTGCTAGGTCAGGGCTATGCGCAGGATGAGTGACGAGATGTACTTTTTCGGAAGCTAAAAATGACTTTGTTTTGTTGGCCGTGTGTGAAGAAGCGTTATCATGGTGTAGGAGAATTCGGTTTTTGGGTCGTCTTTCGCGAACTTTTTCTAACACCCTGGGTAAACAAATGGTAGAATACCACTCGGCATTAATACTCTTTTGATCTTCAAGTGGAATTGTACAGATGGGACCCGAAGCTGAGAAAAAAACGCGATCATTTTTTTACGAACGGTTCTCGTCTGTCTCACTTTTGTTGGCCTGTTCTCATTTTCAAACACCCATTCACAAGATTGCTGTTTTTTTTCGGGTTCAAAACAATAAATCCACGTTTCATCTCCTGTAACAATGTCATAAACAGCATTAGAATGTCCGTGGTCGTACCTCAGTAGCATCTGTGAGCACCATTCCACGCGAGCCCGCTTCTGCTCCGCTGTCATTCCATGAAGGATCCAACGACAACAAAGTTTCTTTCAATTCTTCGTGTAAAATTTTCTTAATTTGGCTCATACCAATCCCCAATAGTCCTCAAATTGTCTCATAGGTAATCCGGGGGTTTTCTTCAATTAACCGCTTAACAGTAGCCACATTATTTTCGTTGACGGCAGGTGAAGGCCACCCTTCACGAAATTCGTCATGTAAAGAAACTCGACCTCTCTCAAATTCAGCAAACAATCGCCTCACGGTGCTCAAACAAGTTGCTTCTCTCCCAAAAGCGTTTTGAAGACGAGTGGCACAATCTTGCGGAGAAAGAGAACTTTTAAAATCATAAAAAATCATCGCTCTAAAATCTTTTCGACTTAATTCCATTTTCGTTGCGTACGTAGAACTTTGATGTTTGATAAAAAACAATTGACAAATCATTTCCCGCCAACTGTTTTTTTTTTATTACTAAGAAGGTTGCAACGTTTTAAAAATATAACATTCGAAATTAAAATAGTTCCGATTAGCTAGAATTGCAAAACTTTTAGTATGCCCCATGTACAGCTGTGTTAGAAACAGAGGGTGATACCTCAGAAGATGACAGCAGTATTTAAAGTCGTGTTTCAAGTAGATATTAGAAGTGCTGTCTCCAGGTTATAATACAGCCTCGTGATAGAAACTATTTATTTAAAAAATGGGTCATGTTTACAGTCAGTTGTTGGCAGTTGGCATTATTTTTCTGCTAAGCAATTGAACCTATTTCGATTAAATTTGTCAAGGGGATTCTTGAAGATATATTCATGTACTTTATCACGTTCAAATATATACTAATTTTTATTAAAAACTGGCCAAGTGGCAGTCAAATTCGCGCACGAACGGTTCCGTACCATCTATATTCAAGTTTCTACATGTTTATTAAGATCGAGTAAAAAAATTGCTTAAAAATTACGTTTGTTGTATCGGAGCCCCCTTTAATATTCTCTTTATTTTTATTAAATTATTCATTTTAAAAGGTTAATATACTTACAACAAAATATTCTGTGAAAATTTGAAAGCTAGGTACCTGTTACTGTTATCAATATTGAGCAAAAAATACAAAAAAAACACGTTTATAGTATGGGATCTATCCCCCTTAATATATATATTTTTTAATTTTTAGTATTTCCTGTATAGCGGCAAAGGACATACATACACATAGACATAACATGTGAAAATTTCAGCTTTCTATTTATCACGGTTTATGAGATACAGCTTGGTGACAGACAGATAGACAGCGGAGGCTTAGTAATAGGGTCCCGTTTTTACCTTTTAGGTACGGAACCCTAAAAAGAAACCTTTTACCATTAAGGAGCTGGTATTGGTAATGAAGGAGTATTGCTTGATTTTATTGATTACATGTTATTTTACTCATGAGCAAATCTGCGCGGGTTAGCTAGTAGTATAACATAACAAACAAGCAGATGGGTCTCTTGATGGAAAGAGTCACCCATTGTCTATAGATACCAAACGTGTCAATTGTGCGTTGCTACCTTTTGGTGAAGTCTAATGCCAAATGCATAAGTTTGGCGGCCACCTTACCCTCCAAACCGGGTCACAACAGTGACAAGCACTGACGCTATTGCGGCAGGATTAGGTAAGGCGGTGTTACCAAACCCGGCCGAGACAATGCAGAACTCTACCACCTAGTAGCCAAGATGGTAGTGATTCGAATAGCAATCGATCGCCTTTTATTACCTGCCTGGCAGAATGGCGGTTGGTCTATTCTTCAAAGGAGCCCGGAACCAACACAGGGAAAAGAAAATAATAAAAAAAAGGTTTAGTTCATACTTATTCTACTTGGCTCAGATCATAGGGTCTTGAATACAAAAAAAAAATATTTTTATACATCTAAAGAAAAACAAACAGGAGATTATAATCAGTGGCAGGAGGTTTACCAGATGGTTAATGATCACCACTGCTCATGGACATCCTCAATAGCAGAGGTCTTGCAGTTGTGTTACTGAATGAAGCTGGTACTGGGGCTGGAGCTCCAATCTAGAGATGAGAATAATACTCTGTGTGAGGCTATTTCATGCTTATTGAGTTTTTGCGAGTTCATCTTCGAAAATCGAAATCTGTGTCAGTACGTCGTGTGGTGGCGGTATGTTAAAAGCCTTATGTCACAGAATACTGGAGATTAATAGAACTCAGTGTTACATATAAGTAATATTCGAGTATAGCACACAAAGACACCTCTCGCAGACGCGATATCTCGGACTGGTTCGCAACAAATTGTCCCGAACCATTCCGAGATATTACGTCCGTGAGAGGTGTTTATGTGTGCGTTGCTTGAATATTACTTTTATGTACATTGATTGCTGTTAGTCTCCAGTATGCTGTGCTCATGTCTAAGATGACTGTAAAGCTACCGGTCCCGGTCAAGAACTGAGCACTCGCATTTAAATTCTGTGCCATAATATATAGTTTTTCTTTTGAGTAGTATTTGGCAGTTTATAGTTGTCGATCTTTGCATTTGGAAGTGTATAAACAAGAATTAAATTAAAATCACTTGTACTTCCATTTCACGTACCTATATTTTATTCTTTGAGTATATACCTTAATATATCTATGATTTTATTGTTCACACCCAACCGGTTTCGCTTGTTACAGCATCATCAGGGATGTTTTGCACATTTATAATACTTTTAACAGATTTTATACAATTACAAGCTACATTATTTAAATATTCATCGTAGGTGGGTATTAGATGTTTTGCACATTTATAATATTTTTAACAGATTTTATACAATTACAAGCTACATTATTTAAATATTCATCGTAGGTGGGTATTAGATTAAATAATGTAACTTGTAATTGTATAAAATCTGTTGGGAATATTATAAATGTGCAAAATATCCCTGATGATTCTGTAACAAGCGAAACCAGTTGGGTGTGAACAAATAAATATACGTGAACTGGAAGTACGAGTGAGTTTATTGGTAATATGTATGTACTTTAAAATGTAGTTTCACCAAGTGCCGACGATGGAAAGTATCCAGTTTAAATTAAAGTCTGTTAGATTTATACATCTTTTCAGATAAATAATGCTGTAGTGTGTTTATAATATTAAAAATAACCACTTTTTGCTAAATGCATATCAATGAAAATGCATATGAAAAAAAATAACATTCTTTACATTTTTTGTATGTCAGTCTGTTGTTTGTTCCGGCTAATCTCTGAAACAACTCAACCGATTTTGACCGAATTTCCACTGGCAGATAGCTGATGAAATGAGGAGTAACTTAGGTTACATTTATTCGATCGAAATTTATTCGATTCGGTCGAAATTGCGGGCACTGTTATTACCAAAATAAATTCTTACATAGCTATCGCATGTTGTGTTTGCTCGTATCTGTAATTTAAGTGCTATTTGTAAATATTTGTGCCTATAACTATATCAAAATATCTGTGTTTATAATATAGAGATAACTCTTTGTGCGACATTAAGTTGATCATGTGATTTTCGTAAAGATTTTGCCTTCTAGCCTTCTAGCTTGAGTAGAACCGAAATATAGACTTGTGAAATTGTTGAAAAGATTCCTTGAAATATGTGTTTTAAATGTTTAATTTAAATCAAATCTACTTTCTAATGGATTTTCTCTATTTCTTTATACTCTATGCCATAGAGTCTATGGTTTCAATTGTCATCATCCATCTCATTCATTGATATAAAAAACCCAAGATACTAGACATTCAGTGTCTCAAAAACGTCCTCTAAAAATGAGCGCAATTTAAATAGAATCGCGTCGGCCGCGATACTGATAATTTTATTACTTTTTGTACCTACATTGCTTTGTAAAAACAACTATGAACTATAAATCTTGCGCTTAAGGTTGGATATGAAAAACATATATTTTTGCCATATCTATAACTACTTGTGTGAAATTAGCGACAGTTTTGAGTGGCAGATTTGTTCGGGAGTGTGCATCTTGGTTTTTTTACATCAATGATCTCAGTGAATTATGGTGAACCAGTAAGTCTACTGACATTCGATTTACTTTAGCCACCCTAGGAAATAGAAAGAAAAATATTTTCTTATCAAAAAATATGCTTACCTAATATCTTTTTTTGATTTTTTGTTTCCTACGGTAATTTAATTGAGGTGCCGACGAACGAAAAAGTTTTATTGGTTTCAAATCACACCGAGTCGTGAAATCCTCGAAACTCATTAAAAGTAAACAGAAAATGTCGAAACACAAATCAAATATGACTAATATCATCTTTGCTTTATAACTTTTGCAATATTTATTTTGATCAGACTTGATGCAAGGTTTTAATTACAAAGTATTTAATTTGATGTAAAACTCTCGTAAGATTACTTCACATCTTTTAATTGTATTTTTAATGATTTGTTTTCTTGTGTTATCGATTACAACTATGTGAGCTATTTCCGTAGAATACCGGTTTCTATTTCTAATAACCTAATGTACCGCCATCCACAAGACGAAGCGATCTAGAACAAAAGGATGTGCTAGTGTTCCCACTGGTTCAGTTATCTAGTAATGGACAGCCGAGTCGACCATGTGATGCCACTCAACACCAACAATGCAAATGCGACCTCAATTTATTTACAGTCACTGATTACTGACGTGTACTTTATTTTAATGAACTTGTTAGTATTTTTTATATCGTCGTATGACAGGAAAAACTAACAGACAGGAAAACGTAACATTGTTAAAAAAATTCATTAGATTTGAGAAGGAAATGTAGTAAATAATAATAATAATAATTTTTATTTCCATCGACAAATCTCCATTTAACACTAATAAATTACAAATATAATATTTACTTACCATTATTCTATCTATAAATGAGTTTTTCTCTTCATATCTGTGACCAAGTCTCTAAACACATTAGGAAATGTGTTTAGGGACTTGGTCACTTTTTCAAGGTCAATATAGTGTTTTAAATGATAACATTGTATCAGTAACTCAACATCACCCAAAGCTGTACTTAGTGAATTTTACCTGTCAACTAACGATTTGTGTTTGTAATAAAAGCATGAGGATATCGATTTCTAAGAATATAACACCGTCACCAAAACTTGGCCGGCCCAAGGATCAAACTCAGCACTGAGCCATAACACATCATCACACATTGGATCTGATACTAAGATTTTTCAATACAGATAAACTGCATATAAATTTTTGTCTGACTTGGGATTCTAGCCCGTGACCTTGTAATCGCTAACCGAATAGGTAAAAGAGTCGAGAGGTTTATCGAGCAAAAGAGATAATAATACCTAATTTATTTCATAATAATAAGATTAAAAAAATAATACAATAATCACTTAAACTTCAATAAATCTTGAGTATTTTTTACATTTGGTAGAAGTTAGCTTTAATTCATATTTGGTTAAGCTATAGTTTAAGCGATTTACTTAATATTTGTTTATGTAGGATAGGTAGTGCCTGTAATGTATAAAAAATCTATTTAATTATCTGTTACGATTTTACTGTACCTACTCGCGGGCTTCGCTTGTTAGTTGGTTTGTAATATTCGATGTGTTGATGATGGTGGCATATATATATTTATATTACTCAGTGACCTAAAATCACTTTTAAATCACTTACTATCACTTAACTATCCGATTAGGTATTGCACGCTATCCTTTGCTTAAACCACGCACTTTCTTCACGGAATCGTAAATAAAGACAATAAACTATAAAATATTTTATTAAACATACAAATAAGCAGAAAAAGGAGAAATATCATGTAATCATTCAAAAGAGCACCAGAAAATATTATAATACTAATAATATATCTTCACATTTATGGTTAATATAAACTGTCAAACATGTATCAACATACATACCGGCTGAAATAAGCATTAAATAAATCAGTGTAGTATTTTCTTTTGATAAATTTAGAGTAGTATATTAACTTTACAATTTTATTTGAGGAAATTTGAATTTTTTTTTAATATTTGGAAACCAATATATATGATGATATATATAATTCATTTTTTTGTGATTCGGCCTAGTGTGAAATATCCCTAGACCGTGTTCAGCAGTTTATAAGAGCTTATTGATTTTATGTATTGTCATATAAAATAGAACTAAGGCGTAATATACATTTATAAATAGAAAGAAGGTTCAAGCAATATCAATTTCAACCCTCATATGCCTGTCACACACTCGCATATTAATATTAAGTTCATAAATAGATTTGCCATGTATCTTTTACATACATATCTTCACACCAAATCACCAAACGGGGTAGATATATAGAATTGAGTGCAGTATATCACATCCAGGCAGAGTCACCCGCTAACTCTTCATTCATAACTCTCTAAATGCAAACACTCCAATTTTGGAGACTATTTTCACCATCTTCAAACAGCATTCACCAACTTAATCATGATACGCCAGACTTGATCTCCATTATTTACATCAATTTCGTTAATTTGCGATCCTTTCAATAATAGAGTTGAAATTTTTATATACGAAAAATGGCTCTTGTGGAGTAAATTTTATAACAAAGGGAGAAGTTAAAGCTAGTAAAATATGATATTAGACCAAAATTAGATTGTTTTATTTCACAAGGCACATCAAATAAGCAGAAAAATATATTTTTTTGTCGCCATGTCAAAAAATTGGCGATTTTAGGATTACGTACGAACCGAGCTTTTATTGGACCTGGAACCTTGATAAATCGATTCCTTGACCCAAAAATCCCCTAAATTGTGACATTCATGAATATATATATATATATATATATATATATATATATATATATATATATATATATATATATATATATATATATATATATATATATATAGGGGACGAATATTTTTTTCTGTCGTAGAGCACTTTATATAGTGTTGTTCTTAATACCGAGGTGAGTGAGACGTTGAGATTAAAAGACAGTATCGGTGTTAAAATGAGAAAAGGCATGCTACGTTTGTTCGGACATGTTGCAAAAATGACAGATGATCGTTTAACAAAACAAATATATAATGTGAATGTAGACGGATGTTGGTACCAAAGCAGACCAAGACTGACGTACCATGGTCGAATTGGTCGGGTGGTGTCCGAAAGTTGTGTCAAGAGTTTTCAGAACCGGCGTGTTGACATGAAGAGTGTTATGAATTTGCAGGGAGCAAGTCAAGTCTGTCTGGACCGTGAGATATGGCACTTAATTTCCTCTGCCTGCTGCGTCAGGAATTTGGCGTGAAAACATGTTGTCTAATGCTTCGCATTATGAGTCGTGAAATAAGTATTAATATCTATGAGATCCAAAGGCATAATATATCTATATAAGTCTGTGGCGTCTATCTGTACTATATGTATTCAATTTTTTAATATTTTTTGTTAATTTTTTGGCATAACACCAAAAAAATATTTTTCATAAAATTTGACACCAATCACGTGATTACGCAAATTAAAGTCTTAATAGTTTTTGTCTGTGCGTTCGTATACCCCGTTCTAATTCAAGAACCGTTTAACTGATCTTGATAAAAATTGGTGTATAGTGGGAACACGTGATTTACCAAATGAAATCATATAAATTTTATCATAAATAAATGTATGCCTACCGAAGCGGGTAGGTGGGTCATCGCTTGTCTAAACTAATATTATAAAGAGGAAAGATTTGAATTTTTGTTTGTTTGTTTGCTACGATTTAAGTCAAAAACTACTCAAACAATTTTAATTTTTTTTCACATTTAGAAAACTACATGATCCAGGTGACAGTGACATAGGTTTTTCACCCAACTGACCAAAGTAAAATAATAATTTTTGATTACGCGAACGAAGTCGGAAGTAACTGCTAGTTTTATTACAAATATATACATATCATTAAGTTTTCCTTATAGTGTAAGTGAACTTTGGATAAGTATTTCGTATTATTTTCAGTGATCGAGGTTGGTAGATTTCCGGACTTCTGAATAAAAAACTTTATAAAAAATTTAGAAAGTAGTTGACTCTATGTTTGCAAATTGATGTCAATGACCAAAAATTGAATGTTTTATCCCGCGGTCAAAAAAAGATTTTTACTAAACATTACGTATTTGATAGATTCAGTGAATCAGTAAGACAGAAATTATAGTGCCGTTATGTATGATTAAGATATTTTTATTAAATATGTTTTTTTTTGTAATACAATGTTGTATTGATAAAGACTTGTTTGTAAATTGTTTTCGATTAATTTGCTAAATAAATCATAACAATTGACCTTAAGACATTATATTTCAACTTAAATATTTGTACTTTTGGAAAAATAAACTTTCGTATATGCTTTTTCTATTATCTGAAGAGCCAATAACGGCATGAGCTACACAAAATCGCTTTTTAATTTTAAAAAGAAACGTTGTTTTTAAAGTTTTTCAAGTTTTCCTAAACACGGTGCGAGTGCACAAAAATAATTAATTCGGAACACGAAAGTACTGATCAAAATTATAAATGTGAATTTCATCTGTACCGATGAACTCATTTAACTAGTTATACGTATGCATACCTAGCGATCAGTACAATCGACGGAATCGATCATATAGCAAAGAAAGATTTCGCCACGTCGTCGAGCCTGTCGAGAATAGCTCAGCGGTAGAGAGTCTCGGCTTTAGAGAGACGATCCCAGGTTCAAATCCTGCGTCTTGATATTTTTCTTTGTAGTTTTTAAAGTACATAGTTTATTTTTATTAAATAAAATCAGATTTACAATATTTAAACAATATATGTTTTTTTCGTTGGTTTTTATTGCATATGATAGTAAATAGGTCCCGCTTGCCAAAGAAGATACTAGTGTAAAGTATTGTTATGTTACTTGCACAAAAACGAAGAAGTAACATGAAAATAAATTAACCAGTTCTGTATGGTAGGTGGCAGAGTTCTGCATTGTCTCGCCCGGGTCTGGTACCACCGCCTTACCTATTCCTGCCGCAATAGCGTCAGTGCTTGTCGCTGTCGTGTTCCGGTTTGGAGGGTAAGGTAGCCGGTAAACTTATGCACGTGGCGTTAGACCTCGCCACAAGATAGCAACGCACCATTAACATCTTTGGTGTCTATAGGCGATAGTTGACTCTTTCCATCAGGAGACCCATCTGCTTGTTTGCTATCTTATGATATAAAAAAAATGCTGTTGTAGGTTGAATATGTACGACGAAAGATTGAAGCGAGATGGGTTAAGCTCTGTTACCTAGAATTTACGGTGATAATATAGGAATTCTTGTAGCTTTTACGAGCTACATGGTATAACGGCCGATGGTCTATCCCTACCTATTCTTTAAGAGAAACCGAAAAGACCCGATTGCGTAACTGCTGTCAGAAAGGCGTAACTAAACCATGGTTCGCAAAGATATTGGGCATGGTATAAAAATAAAAAATTAATAATAAATATTCATGAAACAAATTACACTTATTGATCTAACCCCAAAGTAAGCAAATTATTTGCTTATGTTATGGATTAGTCAATGATACTTATACATAGAAATACATATACAATTACTGGAATATATTTAATAAACACCCAAACCCGGAAATACAAACATATATGCTCATCACATAAAAGTTTGTCCTCATCGGGGATTGAACCTGAGCCCCGTCGATTGCGTAGTCAGAGTCGCTAATCATTTCACCAATGGGGCGATTAAAAACTAAACGGATGGCGCTACAATCTCTAGTTTCGTAAAGAGAAGATAAATCTTGAAGATTGTACAAATAATCCGGAGGTATTAGTACACTATAAGCAGATAGCAGAGTGGCTGTTGAATTTTTTGAATAAAAACAATTCTATTTAGGTATTTTATTTGTATGAAATAAATTAGCAAACAAAAATAACTTTGTTTTGATGAGCATATCAGTGTGATTAAGCTTTTTTGTACTCGTGTAAATATTACCATTTTTAATGCCTTTAAAAAATTTGGTATGAATGAGTTTGTAATAAATTTATCATTAATAGTAATCATATAAATCAAAAACAATGAAAATATACAAACAATCAACCGTAACAAAACTTTTTGGGTAAAATAAGTTGAAACCTCATGTCGGGTGAATGTAGAATATATTACAGCTCTTTGAAGATTAGAAACGAACAATATGATATTTAAAGTTGGTAAAGTACTCGTATCAATAAAATATAATAATACATTAAGTAAAAATGCCTATTGTTACTTGGTTACAAAAGTGGTATACCTAGTATTGCAGTTATATTAGCAGCTAGCTGTGCCCGCAATATCGTCATCGTGGAAAAAATTCTCAAGACAATCCTGGGGTTTTACCTGCATAGTTCCCTTTATCTTAGGATTTCCTGGATAAAAACTATCTTATGTCCTTTCCCGAGTCTCAAACTATCTTTGTATCAAATTTCATCGAACTCGGTTCAGTGTTTTTTGGCATGAAGAAGAGACGGACAGACAAAGTTACTTTCGCATTTATAATACTAGTATGGACTAGCTGTGCCCGCGACTTCGTTCGCGTGGAAAATTTATTAAAAAAATCCTGAGGTTTTATTTATTTTTATTATTTATTTAAAATTTATGCACAAACATGTACAGAGGTGGACTAAATGCTACATGACATTCTCTACCAGTCAACCTTAAACAAATATAAACAGTGTTTACGATGGGGTGCACAGAGAAACTTATTACAATCGTTTACTACTGACATACCTTCTTGATTATTATTAAAATAAATTAAATATTATACAAATAATATATTACATATATAATACATTATACATATACCTATATATATATATATATATATATATATATATATATATATATATATATATATATATATATATATATATATATACAAGTACATATTTATATATAGTTACATAAATACATATATACATACATATTATACTGACATAGCGCGTTACACTATTACTCTGCCAAATGCTTACAGAGAGAACGTTTAAAAGACAATTTGGAGGGACTTTTCCTAATATCAATGGGAAGAGTATTCCAAAGCCTCACAGCTTCAGAAGAAAAAGATATGGATAAGAAATCGGCACGACAAAAAGGTACTTGAAGAGTCGGGATATTTTCTGAACGAAGTTGGCGTGAATATGTGGCATGCTGAAATATGAATTTTGACTTGAGATATTGAGGTGCATTAGGATTATAAAGAATAGTGAATAATGTACAAAGCAATCTCAACTGTCTTCGTTGGCAGATTGGAAGCCATTTCAGTTTAGAGCGATATAATAATGAGACGTGATCAAACTTACGCAGACCAAATATGAACCGTATACAATTGTTGAGCATGCGTTCTAATCTGTTTAAAAGGACTTGACTTAAATCTACGAAACACACGTCGGCATAATCAAGTATTGGTATAACTAGGGTCTGCACAAGTAGAAGTCTTGATGGGGTGGCAAAAAGTTTTTGTACCGATAAAGGAATCGTAAAGCCATATTAACCTTACGACAAAGCTCAGTAGTATGTGGTACCCAAGATAGAGTTTGGTCTATTATGAGTCCCAGATCTTTGACGTAAGGGAGAAAGGGAATAGTAATGTTATCAAAAACTACCACTGAAATGGAGCTCCAATCTAAACTTTGAACCCGACGCGAGCTGCCAACAATGATAGCTTGGCATTTATTAGGATTGACTGTTATACCAAACTTTTTCGTCCAGTCAAGAACGTTGTGTAAATCCTGATTGATACGACTTACAGCTTCGTTGATGCCTCCTAAGCCTGATTGGGCATAAATTTGCAAATCATCTGCATACAAATGGTGAGAACAGCTCAAACGGTTAGTAATTAGGTTTGTGACTACGGAAAAAAGGAGGGGAGATAGGATCCCACCCTGTGGAACACCTGTCAATACGTCACACCAGTCAGATAAATTATCATTAACACGAACTGCTTGCTGACGGCCGCTAACGTAGGATGAGAACCAATTTAAGGCAGACGGGGATAGGCCAAGGTGTGCAAGGACCGCTATTAAAATGTCATGGTTGACTGTATTGAAAGCATTGGAAAAATCGATTCAAACTAGGACTGACAACCATGACTCTTCCATAGCGAACCTTATATCTTCAGTAACTTTCAGGAGAGCAGTAGTCGTGCTATGCCCCATACGGAAACCCGATTGACAGGGACTAAGATAATTTATCTCATTCAGGTACTTAGTGATCTGATTATGAGCAACTGCCTCGAGAATTTTGGTGAGAAAAGGAAGTATAGATATGGGTCTAAAGTGGTTAGTAGCACTAGGATTTGAGATTTTGGGAAGCAGCAGAATGAGTGCTTTACGCCAGAGAGTGGGAAATTCACTGGATAGGGAAAAATTAATTAAATGTGTTATAACAGGCACAATAAATTCTTTGATTCTAAAAATCATATCTCTACTCACCTGATCACAGCCAACAGCTTTTGATTTAATAGCAAGCATTGCCTTTATCGTGTCTTCATTAGTGACAGGTGAAAAAGTAAATAGATTATTGTGAAAGGGGTTAATTGAACTTATATAAGATATTGTACGAGATTTGATTGTGTCATCCATGATGTGTGTGGCTGAGAAAAATATATAAAGATATATTTAAAGAGCAGTTATTTACGGAAGTGGAAATACCAAGAGAATTTAAGAATTTCCAAACATGTGGTGGAGACGAATTGGATATATTATCATGGATATATCTACGTTTAGCTGACCTCACCATCTCATTGCAGCGATTTCTAATTTTTTTAAAGTAACAACAGTTCTCTGAAACGACTAAATGCTCGATCCCGTCTTTTCATCATCTGTCGGATTTCAGGTGTAATCCAAGGATCAGGTGGGCGCTTTAATTTCACACGATGAATAGGAGCGTGTCTGTCATACAAATCAATAATTTTCTTGGTAAAACAATTGACCTTGGCATCTATAGTTAAGCTGTCAAAGACATCCGACCAATCAATATTTCACATAGTTCCCGTTCCCGCGGGATTTCCGTGATAAAAACCATCCTATGTACTTTTTCATGTTTCAAACTATCTTTGTACTAAATTTCATCTAAATTGGTTCTGTGATTTAGGCGTGAAGAAGAGATAGACCGACAGACAGAGTTAGTTTTGCATTTATAATATCAGTATGGATGTCTTAAAATATTTACACACCATGTTTTGGTAAAACATGTACATACTAACTGAGCCCTGCAGCCAGTTGCATTTTAAAATTTTTTGGTGAATTCCACGGGAACAACTTATTTTTACGAGATAAAAAGTACCCTATGTGATATTAACTAAAGCTGAGTAGCACGCCATTTTGAGATATTACACCACAAACAATGAATCAAAAAAATTGTTTTATACTTTTTAAATTATATGTATATTTTTAATTGTTATTAGTGTTTTCTTTTATTTTAAAGAAAGTTTTGTTTTTTTGTTGTTGTTGATATGCTGTGGTTTGTCTCAAATAAATAGTTATTATATTCCAGGTCATCATATGTATGTGTGCCAAATTTAATTATCATCAGTTTGGCCGGTTTTGCGTGAAAGAGTAACAAACATATGTCCATCCATTCAAACATACTTTGGCATTTATTATACTAGCGGCAATGTGGTGTCCGCTGCATAATATTTTTTTTAGTGAATCCCCAGGGTACTACTATTTTTTCCGGGATAAAAAGTAATATCCGTGCTATTCCAGGTCACAATCTACATGTGTGTCAAATTTTATCTTAAACGATCCAGCCATTTTTGCATGATTGAGTAACAATCATCCATCCAAACGTCCAAACTTTCGCATTTATAATATTAATATAGATAATATTTTTACCTATACTCATACATTATTTGTAGTATTTTAATTAAAATCCATGTTTTTAAATTAAACATTCTTTTTTTTAATGTAGAAAACCTGAAATGTTATAATTTGAATGAAGTAAAACTGCAACAAACGACTTTCAATTTACTGTATCTCTGGAACACTTGATCAGATTTTCACCAAAATATGTAACTTTTTTATATTATAAGATAGCAAAGAGCAGATGGGTCACCCGATTGAAAGAGTCAACCATCGCCTATAGACAACATATAGCCAATCGGTCGCCTTTTACGACCTGCCTGGCAGAACAGTCAGGCAGTAGGCCAACTGGCCTATTCTTCAAAGGAGCCCGGGACCAACACGGGGAAAAACGGGGAATTAAATGAGAATATATCCTTCCAAGAAAAAAGTTTTTTAAATCGGTTAATAAATGATCGCGTTTTGAGGTAGTAAACATAAAATAACACAGCTGAATTTAAACAACCCCACCTTTTTACAAAGTCGGTTAAAAATATATTAATGCGATTGCGAAATTATTGCAATTCAGTACGATATTATTAATAATATAAATATTAGAAATTTATTACACAAATAAAAATATTATTAACATATCTAAAATTCACTACCACTATAACACTAGCCTTTTAAAATGTTACAATTATCATACCAATTTTTAATTATTTTTAATGGCGACGTAAAAATAAAATATATTGAAAAAGAAATAACATTTTATTACCGGTAAATCAGATTGAAAGAAACATTACCTGATATAACGATGATTTTATTAACACCTCGTGGTTTTATTAACGTCATTTAAATTTTCCGTCGTTAATCTCGGAAACTGTCACGACTTCTTCGAAGAAATTGCTTTCTAATTGAATAAAATTTTCACTTACCCTTAGGCGGACGACGAGGATTGCACGACGGATGGGGAATGCGAGCTAGGTACAGGACCGCTCTATTCAACCCCGCGACCACTACTGATGTTCCACCGCGAAAACTTCCCTTGATCGCGTCATCACTCACCCCATTTCTACCCAACCAATGATTCGACGTCGATTCCGACGAAGCCTTCCGGCTACATCCGAGAGCCGCCGAGAGTATAGGGTGGCGATTGGATCTTTTAATCTGAAACGTAAATGCATATAAAAAGAAAATAAGTGAGCTGTAAGCTTCCGTACGCTGTATGTAGGCCGTAGCGCGAGTCTGTGCAACAGGTAAGGCTTTCTCACTTGACTTAGATGTTACAGTGAAAAGCTTTGATGCTCAAATACCTTATTTCAATCATAAAAACGGCTTACTACAATCCGTACCAATATTATTAATGCAAAAGTAACTCTGTCTGTCTGATGTTATCATGGCCAAACCGCTGGGACGATTGTGGTGAAAGGTTTATATACTTAGCTATGTTTTAATGTTTTAGCATGAATATAGGTTACTTTTTTCCATTTTTTTTTACCTATTATGTTCATACTTTCATACTATAATATTATAAAGCGAAAGTCTGTATGTCTGTTACTCTTTCATGGCTGAACCGCTGAATTGATTTTGATGAAACTTGGCCTGAAGATATTTAAAGATAAGATAATGTTTGGACATTATCTTATATTACAACCACCTACCTAACCTAACCTAACTAAATTGTTACAAAATATTATGTATTATCTTTTTTCTGTCTTTAAACTTTGTAAAATGTCAACATTTTAATTAAACAAAAAATGAAGTTTGTAAATTATAGAAATAAGTGTGGTGATGTGAAATAAGTTTGTATTTTGTACAATGTAACTAACATTGAAAAAAAAATATTTCTTTCTTTTTTTCTTCTTTACATGTGTTAATAGTAAGGATTCGTAACATGGTTTAGATTCATAAGTTCACTAAGATTTAAAAAAAAAGTATCTTTACGCTCATATCCCTGAAGGGATAGGCAGAGGTACAACAAGTGCACCTACGATTAGCCGAAGATACTTGGTCCCACAAATGTGATAGGTGGCAAGCCTATCGCCAACCGGGCACTTTCCAATCCCCGGCAACTTTGTTTTTCTCAGAAAACTGAAAAAACACTTTTTTTTATGTGCCCGACCCGAGAATCGAACCCGGGACCTCATGTGGTCAACGCCAACGCTGGACCACTAGACCACAGAGGCGACTAAGATTAAGTTAAAAAATATTTACCGTGTTGATCTGGGCCATTTTTGGAAGAAGAGTTAAACTACCTTATTGCTAGACATCTCGTAAATGGCGAGAGAAGGCTAATCACTAAGTCAATAGCGTCTAGTGTCGGATTAACCCATAAGTAAATTAAGCAATGCTTCCTGGGGGCATCAAAAATATCATCAAAAAATAGCAATTGCTAGCACATGCGTAATTGTTTAGTTATTGCAAGACATATAGCCTTGTGTATTTGCGGCAGTCCTTGCCGCTTAATTATTTTTGGTGCTGTGACATCGTAAAATCCAATGATCAGCAAGCAATCAGCAATGTTTTTGACGATTATTTATTACGTTTAATAGTCATCGCTAATCGCTAGCGGCGCCGCACATTTTAGGTGATACGCCAGCGGTAAGGCTGTTATAAAATCAGTTTACGTTCGGGATCCATAATAAATACGTGAATCTTTTTAAGGACGGACACTAGCTTGATTATAGATGGGAGCACGCGTTTAGTCGCCTCTGTGGTCTAGTGGCCAGATGTTGGTATTGACAACATGCGGTCTCAAGCCGGTGCGTTTGCAAAGTCGGGCAAATCAAAAATGTGTTTTTTCAGTTTTCTGATAAAAACAACGCTCCTGGGAGTGGATAAGTGTCCGGTTAGCCATAGGCTTGCTATCATATTGTGGGACTGATTGCACCAACCTTGTCATATCTTAGGACAATATTTTGTAATATGCTATGGCTGTCACATTCTATCAAGACAATGTTAGTGCAATTGACCATAAGTGTCTTCGCCTAATCGTGGGTGCACTGGTTGTACCCGTGCCTGCCTTTTCGGGGTTATAGGCGTGAAGATTGTTTCTAGCACGCATAATTGAGGATTGTGTAGGTGATTTCCTAGTAGTCTTAATACGGCCCTGTTAATATGTGACAAAAACTGGGTAGTAGAGTTCTACGTTTCACCCGGTTCGGGTACCATTGCCATACCTAAACGCCATACCACAATAGCGTCGGTGCTTGTTCTCGACGTGTTCTGGTTTGGATGGCAATTATTATTATGCATGTGAAATTACCGCTAACATTTTAGGTGTCTTTAGACTATGATGTCACTTTCAATCAAGAGAACCTCCCCCTCCTTCAATCAAGAGAAGCTCCCCCTCCTTCGGTACGTATAATATTTTACCAATATCCAATAGTCCAGGGAAGGTTTAAAAGGTGAGAAAATATAGAAAAAAAATAGAGTAGTTAAAAAGGCAGAACAAAGTTTGCCGGGTCAGCTAGTATAATATAGATTAAGCAAGCGTAATGTCTTTATTCCAAATTTATATTTAGAATGAAAATTGATAAAGTATCTATAACAGATTCAACGGTTTGACGTTGAGATGAGTGGTGATCCCGTATTTTACTGAGCTGATAACGATCGTTGACTATTTATTGCGATGATCGATGGCTTTATGTGTTAATCCAAGGCATGGGGGTGGCAACACACCACCCGGTAGACTCCGAGCTGCTACTAAAATTTTAGATAAAAAAACTCAATCATACTTTTGCCCGACTACAAGGTAGGAATAGACTACAAGGTAGTCATAAAAATTATTAACCTATAATTTTAAATATGTGTATAATAGAGTATCTAATATTCACTCACTTTCCTGGCGTAAACTCCTTGCCTATAAAAAATTATGAGACCTATCTTTTGCGCAATCATATATTCACTCAATACTAATGCAAATATAAAAATCAAGACTATTTGTCAAAATTTTTAATAATGATATGGTCATGGTGTGCACAGACAGACACGAAATTATTGTTAACATCACTTGATTGTACAGTAGTATAGATAATAATCTCAGTTTTAATATTATTAGTTTCTTTTCATGTAAAAAATAGAAATAGAAAAGATCCACGTTTCTTTAATAATGGATTACAAAATAATTAAAAATATTTTAAGTATAATTTATTTTTTCGTTTTATTTAAAAACGATTTCGGGGCTTCGAGTTGCCAATCGTTTGGGAAACAAATATTGCAATGAACATAGTGCGCTCGTTAAATTTTATTTTAACATTAAAATAAATTGAAACAGTCCCATAATCCTCTTTGATTACGTGCACCGCAAAATACAAATTGCGTGTAATTGAAATCCCTTCAAATGGATTGTTCAGTGGGGAGTGTTACGTGTGCCCCATTAGATTACTTGTTTAATTCTTGACCACGAGCGGTAGCGTCCGTAATCTAAGTTGTAAACTAAATCTTAGGGCCCGTCTCACATATCCCCAGTAAGCCTGGCTTGCTTGCTATTTGAATGCTTCTCCAACAGCAATGAATTAGTATGCGCGCTCCATTCGGCCCAACGTCCCAGTGGGTTCTAAGCGCTTATTCTATACATTTAATAAAAGAGATTGCTTTGCGATGTAACGATTTACTTATTCAGAGATTTAAAAACGATTTTATTAATTACATATAAATTCCTTTTAATCGTTTGTATGGAATTAATTCTATAAGATATATCTCCTAAGAAGTTTTTATAATGAGGTTAACAAAATAAATAAACGTATATATATATATATATATATATATATTATATATATATATATATATATATATATATATATATATATATATATATATATATATATGGAATTATATAAAACTATCTTATATAATATTTTGTGTTGAATTAATTGTTCGAAATATTAATCTTATAGGTAATGCTTATATTATTTCCGGAAGAACGTATATTTTGTTAATTATGAATATACTTGTATATTAATTTGGTTTGGTATAATACGATTGAGAACTATTTGGAAAACGTTCTATTATTAACAAATTAATTGATTTTAAGTTCGGTGACAATTGTTAATTACTTAATCCCCGTAAATACAATAAAGTAATATTATATTATACAAATGCCTCACACTGTAGGGATTGTTCATTCAGCTCTTATCACGAGGTCATAGCTTTGATCTTCAGGTGAGGCAATTGTGTTATAAAAATTTAGAGAACTTTCCCGAAAATCCAAAATTAAAGTAGGAACTACGAGTCTGTCAGGTGGTGTGTTACCACTCTCAGACCTTGAATGAGTACGTAAAATTGTCCCGGCTATCGCTAGAAGTAGGCGATAATTGTTGTCAGGTCAATAAAATGTTGCAGTGGGGCTCACCACTTATTTTTTTGCCCGACAAACCGGTGAATCGTGGTGAATTGCAAAGTTTATAGGCGTTCAGTTTACTGTGTCTATCCCACAAGGGATCATGCGTGGTGATATATATTTTTTAATTATATATAAATTTATAAGTAGTATTAATGGAATAAGTCGTCAAAATGGTTCAATTTGTAAGAGGGATCTTGGGATACGTTCATTTTGTGTAATACAGAACCGACGCGAAATCATTCCGGCGACCGCCTGAGTTATGCAAATATGTATTTGAGTATGAAGTATTTGTGTGGACAAATATCGTTTTAGCTTGGGAAATGACCGAAATATTTAAAATAAGGTAGAGCTAATTGTAGCAGAGTATGAATGTGGTAGAGCTTTTATTGTAGGAATTGGTGTCACGTCTTATCTATTGCTGAGACAGGAACATTAGTGCATGTCGGTACTATTTTTATGAACTAAGAGTTCAACTAATTAACTTCTGAAACTTAGTTAACAAAACTATTCTAATTATTTTTAAATACATTTTATTTCAATAATTTAAGAAGTATTACAGTTTGGTGTGAGTGGATCTAGGTAATCATTTCTAACAGTTAATATTCATTAAAAAATAAATTATTATAATTTCTTTTTTTTAATGAATATTAACTTGTTTCTTATTTAAAACTAGCTGTTGACAGCGACTTCGTCCGCGCAGAGTTCGTTTATTCCGCACAGGCCCTCCCCCGTAGGTGACAGCGTGATAATATGTAGCCTATATGTTGACACGACCTATTAGTAATATTCATACAAAATTTGAAGTAAATCCATGCAGTACTTTTTGAGTTTACCTCGGACTTACATACAGACAAACAGACAAACAGACAAAAAGACTAAAATTCTAAAAACTATATTTTTGGCTTCCATATCGATTGTAGATCACGCCCCAAGTATTTTAAAAAAAAATATTCAGTGTACAGTTTTGACTTTCCTACGATTTTATTATATGTATAGATAACAGGAAGCTTCTCGAGTATTTAAATTCCAAGGATTTATATAACCTTTAACAACTATGGAGACATTAAACCGTCAGCTTTAAGGATAGAGGTATACAACGTATGTAGAACTAGGAGGCAATTTAAAAATTTGTCCCGAAGGCGTCGCGTCGGCTGCGTTGTCTATATTATGCGGGCAAGGTAACGGTCGTTCGTAGCACGCCGCCCCTGGTTAATGTGCTACGAAGCTACGAGAATAGCTTCTCTTAATGTTGCGATTTTCTTGGTGGTAGTTATTTTTATAATTTAATAAATGTTACTTGCAATGTAATTGTTAGCATTAATAACAAATAAAGTCAACAATTGCTAGTTTACACATAATATTATAATATTATGTGTAAACTAGCAATCGCCCTCTGTTTGAAGCTCGACTGTAATTTTATTAATGTTCAAAAGTAATATGTACGCGACAAATTATTATAAGATTAACAAAATGTGACTTAGTTTGAACATGTAGATTATATTAAAAGTTCCTCTAAGTTTGTCAATTCAGTTTGTTCATAGACTATATTGAAATTTCTTCTAAGTTTATCAACAGACTAACTATAAAAAAAATCTATTTTAATATTATTTGGAAAGTTTGAATGTTTGGAAATTTGAACGGATGGATGTTTGGATGGATGAATGTTTGGATAGATGGACGTTTGTTACTCAATTATGCAAAAACCACTGAACTGATTTGAATGAAATTTGGCACACAGGTAGACGATAACCTATAATATAGGCATGCTTTTTACCCCGGAAAAATAAGGTGATCCCGCAAGATTGGCTAAAAAAATTTGTAATGCAGAGGGCTGCGCGCTGCAACTAGTAGTATATACATATGTGTGTGTTAAAAGCAGTGCTAAATGCTTGCTAGTGAGTTTTTTTTCATAGTATAAGATAGCAAACAATCAGATGCGTCTCCTGATGGAAAGATTCAACCGTCGTCAAATTACATTTTTCTTTTGTACTAGTAGGAAGATCATTTATTCCACCAATAAATAATATTGGTCGTAATACACTCTCTTGAGGGACCCAGTTATTGACCCGATATTCAAATTTGTAATATTTTTTATGAACCTTGTTTATTCCACTTATCTGAACCGTTTGTCTAAGTGTATACGTTACAGAAAACATGTTGTTTTGCTATTATTTAAAAAACTACTGACCTTTTGTTAAGTATTTACGTCATACTACAGGTTATCCTTTTTGTTTAGAGATAACTTAGATTTTTTTTTCGAGCGAGGAAACTACAAGATATCATGTTTTCAAGTTGTATAATTTATGGCGTAAATCCTTTAGTATCTTACTTATGAATTGCATAGTTAAATATTTAATAATAACGATATAGCAAGGGATCTACCAAACGCATTTATTTCATAGTTAGCTCGGCACAGCCTTAAAGAACGACGATTTTACTTGCAGCTCGCGTGAGAAGGCTGGTGAATTAATGCATGTGCCATTGCTATCATGACATCAACTTAGACGTTTATGAGTTTTCACGTGTAAAAAATTAATTAATTACGTGAAGTAATACATATAATTAAAATATAATTTTATCCGCTCGTCATAAAATCAAATGTATCAAAAAAGCGTTCTAATTTTTTGAGCTGTCTATATTTTACAAGCACTGCAACTCGCTGAGCAGGGCGACGATCAGGGGGCGCAACGATGACTTGATTGGGAACCCTATTCCATATTTATTATGGGCCTATTTTGTTATGTTTATTGACGCGCCTGTTGAGACATAGCAAGCTTATTAGGTAACTTTTTAATTTCCTTGTTTTTACAAGGAACGTTCTGTTTGTGTTTTTTATAATAAGGTAGCAAAAAATAAGATAGTTATTTTAATTGCTTACATACATGACCTGAGAGATATTGGATCATAATCCATGTGATGGGGATGTAATGCTAAATTCATCAGCTTATCAGCTACCTTACCCTCCAAATTGACAATAACAAGTGCCAACGCTGTTGCGGCAAGAGTAATTGAGTCAGTGGTACCAAAACTCGGATGAGACATTGCAGAATTCTAACACTTAGTCAGTAGTCACGATGATTGTGACACGTCTAGTCTTTTCTCGCCTCTTAAGAGATGCCCAGCAGTAAGATAGTTGATCTATTTTTCGAAAAGGGCTCAAATCAACACGAGGCTTCTGATTTTATCCCTGGTATAAAATTTTGCCACAAATTGGACTTTTTTCTGTGCATTCATAAAAACTGATTCTTGCTGCTTGCTCAGGCATTCAAAATTAAGAATACATGATCTCAGTCGACTCGGTTAATTGATAACCTAAGGAGATTTTAAATGTTACTTTGAAATACTTATTATGCTATAACAGGTATCTTTCTTTGTTATAATACTGTATCTCTTACAAAAATGTATTTTATGCTGCGAATAATTTTTAGAAAACACTTAGTGCAAACCTGAAAGTCTATCAAAAGGCGAACAGCAAGACTCGAAGACATCGGGCTATGCCTCGTTTACAATATTCTAGTAGTTGCTTATACTTTGACATAAAATATTTTCATTTACTAATATATTAATATATTATATATGTATATGTTCGTTAGTCTCACTAAAACTCGAGAACGGCTGAACCGATTTGGCTAATTTTGGTTTTCAATTAATTTTTGAAGTTCAGGGAAGGCTTAAAAGGTAAGAAAACTTTAGAAAAAAATAAGAGTAGTTAAAAAGGCAGAACAACGTTTGCTGGGTCAGCTAGTATCTTTTTGCATACGAGTTTTAAGAGTGAATTTAGTTAATTTATATTGAAAGTACCTAGATGACCGAATTAACTTGGTATTTGGTATTTTTTTGTGTAAAACATCATTTGCGAGCCTCGACTCTTATGCCGTGATACCAAACTGCATGTCGCTCTCCGCTGTCACGTGTTTGTCTCTTCTATATTTAGTTTTGTGTATTTTTAAAACATTTTTTAAATAATGTTTCTTTTGGCATATTTATTATTTTATTGTTTCGGCGTTACTTTGAAGGAATCCATAATTAAAAGATGAAATTAACTAAATTTTCTTATTTCCTCAAACTATTTTATATGACCTCCGTTATGACAGCAAAAAGAAAGATGGCGGTTTAATAAATATATAAAATTCACCGATGGTCCGGACAACAAAAAGACTGATTTCTATGTTATAAAATCGTTACCTTACACCTTTTTCACAAGTATATAATTTGCTTACTTTGATGCTAGATTAATTCGTGTTATTTGTTCAGCAATATTATTATAATTCACATTTACCATCGTTCGCACTTGTTGAAACTCCATTGTAATGGTGATTTTAAACTTAGCACTTGTACCTACTGTTTCGCAATTCACATATTATAAATTTGTTATTTTAATTAAATAGCGAACCGATTTCACATTTTATTGCATGATCAGGGCTAAAAACTTAAATTGTTTGTGAATTGCAAAACAGTACAGGTGCTAAATTTAAAATACCCATTATTACAGTTCCTCTCTTTGTGTGTTCAAGACAGAAATCTAACAAAGAAACTTTTTTAAATCAATCTACATATCATGTAAAAAGTAGTATTCGAGTGTTTGTAAAAAACTCACAACAAAATTGTTGCTTCAGTCCACAATTTCTACTCAGTAAAGTTTGTTTAGTATCCGAGTTATATTGAGTAAGTGTAGAGTACAATAAGGTAGGTAAACGCGGCTCAGTGCGCCCGGAAGCGCTGTTAAAGGCATTATTATCCGGCCGGTCGCGCTGCAAATAAATCGTCTGCCGAGCGACCGCTCTTTCGATTATCCTCAAATCTTCATTACATCGACGTATGTTCTTGTACTTCACATCTTTTAACACGATTTTCTTTTTCTTAAGGGCAATTATGTCCAGTAATTATTTAAGTAGAAAGGAAATGCGTCATGATAAATAAACAAACACATACATGTATAGGATTAAGCCAGCGACAATACAGTGTTTTATATCCAAAATATCAACTGTTAATTTATTCTATGACTAGATATAACTCGTGACTTCGTTCGCGTGATCCAAAAATCATTACTTCCTGTTGTTCTTTCGGGTAAAAAGTAGCCTATGTCCTCCCCTATAAAATTCTCTATCTTTAAGTCACAGGCTCTTCAAAATTGGTCCGGCGGTTCCAAAGATTGCCCCGTACAACAGAATGACAGACAGACATACAGTTATTTAAACAATAATAGTTTAGGTATTAGTAACGTTAAAATAACACATTGCACTTGAAAATAACTAGTTATTTTAAAATCTCAGACAGACATTCAATTTTATTTATATGTATAGATTAAATTTTCTCCGTGTTGGTCCGGTCTCCTTTGAAAAATATATCAACTAGTTTTTCTAGGCAGATTGTAAAAGGCGATTGGTTACACATGTCACTACCATCGTGTCTATTGGATGGTAGAGTTTCGCCCGGGTATTTGGTATCTCCGCCTTACTATTCCTGCCGCAATAGCGTCAATGCTTGTCATGGTTGTGTTCCAGTTTGAAGGGTAAAGTAGGCTGGCCGATATTTTACGCTAAAGACTAAGATACTTTTTTTTGAAGAGGGGGCAAACGATTAGAAGTTGTACCTGATGGTAAGTGATCACCGTCGCCCACGGACATCCACAATATCAGAGGTCTTGCAGTTGCGTTTCCGCCCTTTTAAGATATTTAATATTGTGCGCAAGATGCGTAAATTGGTTATATAACAGTAAAAAACGTGATAGCGATGTGTCCCTAATATAATAGCGATAGAAATAGGCAAGGCAGTAAATACTGGTCTTATATTTTTTAGGTTTTCTCCGGCTAATATTTTATGGAATGATCTCCCAAATTATATTCAGGATATTCAAACTATAAGGCGCTGTTTCAATATTATGGTCAAGCAGCATTGTTTGTTGCTTGATGGTTAATAAATTCATTATAGTTATAATTCCGCCATTTGTGTTTATTTGTTTTTTTCATTTCAGTTTCACTGTCACTCTTACAGAAATGATTAATTAAAGTAAATTAATATTAATAAAGCAATTTTAATATTAATTTACTTGTTATTTTCTATTTTCTCATCTGTTAGATTAAATTTTATCTCAGATGTACACCGTGTAAATTGTTTATATTTTATGATTTTTCAAACAATTTGTATTTCTTGTTTTTATGGAACTAAAAGGTGTATTTATATTTAAGTATACAAATGCGTTCTTATCTCTTAAATGACAAGTACGCCTTTGTATATAGAATTCCTTTAAAATAAGTAATGTTTTGTATTTAAATGAGTATCTGAATAAATAAACAAATATGTGAGTGTGTGTGTGTGTGTGTGTGTGGGTGTTTAGGTCTCGAGATTAAACAAGATCGCAGCAACAGAATGGTTCTCCTTGGTCTACCATACTTTTCATTATCTCAGTCGTGCTAAGAAATGCATGTACGCAAACTCACGTCTTATTTTGCAAGTGATGCACCCTTCGGAGAATTTTTTGCTAAAAGATATTTTCCTGCTAAGCTACTTCTCTTATTTCAATTGTACTACAGAACTTCACATGTTAAAATACCTAATTTTCTCCTTTTCTTAAAAAAATGCCACATTTATAGAGCATTTTACTTTAATGCATTAAATATCTGCTTAATTTAAAACTTTGTTGCTGAGCTTAATATCAATTCAAGTAGTTAAAAACGCCGATACACTTGAAACTACGCTTCAGACGTAACTTTTAATGAATCATCGCTAACAAATTGCTATATAAGGATTATTTCTGTAAGTTGTCGAAATACGATACTCGTCATATGCGCGGTATAAAGTCAGCTTCGCGATCAGCGAAGTTTTACATTTTAGCCGCAAATTAATCTTATTGAATACCAAATAGTTTTATGCAAAGTATTTCCTAAATTGCGTCGACATATTAATTATTGAAATGTTATAAAACTGAATATTATTACCGTTATTTATGATTGATATTTGTTTTATTTTAATTTTTGTTTAATACAACTGCAATAGTTTAAACGTAGTAAAACTGCTGTAACTGGGAAGCTAAAATAGTCACTGGGAGCTTTATAGATTAAAAATGCCTAGTAACGCTTTGTGTGATCCGGGAATCGAACCTGGGACCTCATGACCATGACCAATGAAACAGTCTTATTCAGACTTTATAAGCGAGACTGTTTATACAAAGATACAAACAAGATGGCTTTACATTGGCGCTTTAACATATGGGAAAACAGTAGTTAAGGTCGCTTCTAACTTGAGGGTGTAGTTAGCGTAGTTTTATTCAAATGGCTGCCAAGAGTTTGTGACAACCGCGCCCGCCGGATATTGATTTACAGAGGCCAATAGAGCTTGGTTCCGCCACAGCCTCTGATACACCACACAAGCTTTGTGTGTCGGCGTTGTGGCTAATTAATTTTCACGAGGCCGCTTCATTGATATTATCAAGTGATATACTTGTATAACCGGAAGGTCAATAAAGCAAATTGTGTAACAAAATTATTGCTTATAAAAGCAAGAATATTTTATGCAAGCAACGGCTCACGATTCGATTAGCTATGGTCTCCTGCGCTTGCAGTATTGAAGTTAGCAGGTTAAGTGCTTCGTAATATATTGGTTTAGGTACTTGTTACCTATCAGTTTGCTCATGATTTAATTAGCTTTAATTTCAATATATGTATACCTAAGCCTTTGGCAACCAATGACATAAAAGAGTTAGTCTTTTTTTTATATGTCCCAGACCAACGCGGAGAAAAGTCTTTATTATATAGAATGTTCACGCAATGTTTATAAATACATCTTCACACCACAGTATTACAAGAAATATGGTGGTGCTATAAAGCGGGTGCTCTGGTAGAACATATTTTAAATTTGAAGAAGTCAGAAGGCAAGCGTAGGAACACAAAGTACAAATATCAAAATAAACATTGTTTCCATAGAATCTGATTCTCAATCTCTGATCAATTAATGCACCAATGACTAAATCATCATGAAGGCAAAATCAGAAACTAAGGTACATATAATAACATAGAATTTAATATGTAGTCAATGCAAACAAGATTAAATCACAAGCAAAATCGATACCAAGATACACATGCCATAGTAAGAATAATCTTCCCTTCCATAGAATTTGATTGACAAACAATGCACCCACAATTAGATCAAAAGGTAAGAACTGGCACTAAGACACAAATATCATAATACCTTTAGTTTCATAGAATTCGATATACAATCAGATTTCAGACCCGCGATTAGATCAGAAGGCAAAACCGATATAAAAGTTCGAATATAATAACCAGGGTTTCTGTAGAATTCGGTATGCAATCAATGCACCCAAGATTACATAACAGTATTTAGTAGTTACATTCAATGATTTATGAGTTCAATAGCAAATTTAATCAATCGATTTAAGAATTAGTGAATTAATGAATTTTCTTGTCAGTGTTTGTCTAGTTACATCTACTACTATTTACTTCGGTTGATATTTACGCACTGAACTGGATTTCATCCGTTTAAAAACCTAAGCATATAAACTCAAAAACTTCTTTATGTTAGATACGCCTACGCCTACGTCATGATAAAGTTTTAAAAAGCTAAATGTTTATATAAATCGAACACGTATAATAGTTTGATATAAATAATTATATCCTTTTTTTATTCACTTTATTGAGAGTAGAATAATAATAACCAGCGATCGTCCCCTGGCCGAAATGATGACTTTGTTGAGCCATAGACTAAATGAAATCTCTTCAAAGTTTTACAACAGGCTATCCCATATATCCATAAACAAAATAGAAAATATGTGTGTATATTATGATGTGTATCAAATGAATTGTAGTGTGTATAATACTTATTTGTATTAATTAAATGTATTTCTATAAGTAAAATGTATTATATAATGTTATTTACTTATATATATTTAAAATTAAATGACGTTGCCCACCAGATTGTGCACCTTTATTTCGTAGTGTACACACAACAATGTGTCTATCACAAAACATTATCTCAAAATATGATGCTAAAAATTCTATTATATTTTTTCCTCGATTCTCAGTTTTGATAGTAATCTGATTTTCTAAAATGTGTCCCATAAAAAGGTGAAATTGAGGTTAAAAATTAGAGAGGGAAATCACTAACGTTTTTATAGGGTGGGGTCCCAACAAAACAATTTATAGTTCAACAACTACAGCTTGAGAGCATAATATCGTGTGCACGATTTTAGGATATGATAGCCCGTAAGCTAATTAATGTTGCGTTACATCCTCGTCATCCCATTTACGTTGACAACCATGGTGTCAATGGACAATAGCTGTTACTCTCCACCGAGAAAACCATTTGGTTGTTTCAAACCAATTTTCAGAAGTACTATTATTTACCAGCTGAGTGTTCTGCAAATAAAAAATCTGTAAACGGTTGACCCTGCAGGGTCAGCCCTGAAATTTCCCGCTAAATTCAGGGATTTTAAGCTCAAAAGAGTAAAATATCAAACATCTATTTTGTTAAAAATGGCAGTATATTGATTTTTAAGAATTTTTTTTTTGTTGGTCCCGGCCTCCTTTGTAGAATAGGCCAACTGCCGTTCTGCCAGGCAGGTCGTAAAAGGCGACCGATTGGCTATTGAGTCACTACCATCGTGGCTACTAGGTGGTAGAGTTCTGCATTGTCTCGCCCGGGTCTGGTACCACCGCCTTACCTATTCCTGCCGCAATAGCGTCAGTGCTTGTCGCTGTCGTGTTCCGGTTTGGAGGGTAAGGTAGCCGGTAAACTTATGCATGTGGCATTAGACCTCGCCACAAGATAGCAACGCACCATTAACATCTTTGGTGTCTATAGGCGATGGTTGACTCTTTCCATCAGGAGACCCATCTGCTTGTTTGCTATCTTATGATATAAAAAAAAAAAATAAAAAAAAAAGCTGTATATTTTGAAAACGATGATCGATTTTGATCTCTCGAATAGCATTTAACTCAATTTAGGAGATCTAAAATATTGCTTTAGCTAAATAATAGGTAAATCGAAGAAATTTGAAGCAGTGTCAAAATACATTTTTTTTTCGAAAATGTATTTTGACACTGCTTTAAATTTTTTTTCGAAAATATTCGTCATTAATAAATCTTAAACAAATTAACTAATTTTGATCCAATTAACGATACATATTTGACGTAGTTTTTAAAGAAGAAAAAATAAGACGATTTTTAAGTTAATCGATGTATTAGCCCGAGAGTTATTTCAAAACTATTAAGTAAGTTTGCTAAAAACAACGTAATTTTAATATTTGAAAAGCTGTAACTTAAAAATCACATTCGATCTTGATTTTTAAAACGGCATTCGAAAAGTCTTTTAGTACTAAAATATCGTAGAATACCAAAAACTGATTGGTTGAAAAATTTTGAACTTATGTCGAAAAAATACTTTTTCAAAATTTTTCGTCAAACGGATAAACCAATTTTGATGCAATTTATGTATAAGACGATTAGATAAATTAGTTTTTTTTCCCTAATCACCAAAAGTACTGAGCCTAAAATACTAAATTTTAGGCTCAGTACTTTTGGGGATAAGCGACACTGTTTAATTTAGAATTATAAAAACAATGAAATTCGCACAATGAGACCTTTTTGGGTTGCCGCTGTTGATTCTGGTTTACAAAAGTAACAGTGGTGAGAATGAGAGGTGGGCCCATTGCCCATTTTTTAATGAGACCTTTGATTTGATATTATGTCACATATTTTACAAAAAAATTTACTTAAATTATCAAATTTGCCCTCCAAAATGGGCTCCTACGCTTAAAATTTATTTACGTTTCATATCTGTGATTGTATTGCCTATATGAAAATATGTACCAAATTTCATAGATAAACACACGGATATCACTAGCATCCTATAAAATTTCACTTTTTCCGTTGAATTACGTAACCCTAAATATAGAAAAAACAAAATGAAATTTCCATTCATTTTTAATCTTTACCTAAAATAATGCCTAAAATATATACCTATATGGTGTTTTCTATTCAAGCAGAAAATGTACATGTGATTATAGACAACAAAGAGTGATTGATCCGTTGATCACAGGACACATTAAACTGGTAAATTTGTATGGATAAAATCAGTGTAATGCTTTCTAAACGTTTGATATAGTATGAATAACATCACAGGGGCGTTACAAATGAATGAACCGCATATTAACACGGAGTTTATAGCTCCTGTCAAGGGATAGATGTGGTATTTGTTAATTTAGCATTTTATATTAAACAGATAATAATTTAAATGGAGTAAAACTGTATTAGCTGACTTCCATTCTGCAGTATCTCTGAAACCCTGGATTAGTTGTCAACCATATTTACATGCAACCAAACGAGAAGTATACTCTCAAACAAAAAATATTTTCAAAATTGGTTAATAAATGACCGAGTTCCAAGGAAAAAAACTTAAAAAATACAGCCAAATTGAGAACCTCCTCTATAGTGGTGAAATATCGGAAAAATTATTTAATAATGTTAATAATATTGAATACTAGCTGCTTCAGTCTACTGCATTATAAAAGTTTTTCGACAATGCAATGAGAACAATTTATATTACCGGGATAACAAGTATTCTATGTGCTATTTCATTACTATTTCAGGTTACCATTTACGTGTGCGTCAAATTTTATCCAACACGGCCCAGCCGGTTTTGCACATAACCAAACATACCGACTTTCACTTTTATAAACTAGCTTTTACCCGCGGCATTTAAGCTATTATATAAGTTTTTTTTTTTATTAAAAAGTAATCTATGTTACTTCTTAGTTCTAACACCTCCAAGAATATGTGTATAAAGCTTCTGTTCGCGTGAAAGCGTAACAAACAAACTTACGTTTGAATTTATAATATTAGTAGGGATGGGATTAGAAATTTCATTATCATTTAGTTTACCTATACACGTAAGTATAAATTTTCTACTGCAGTAATATTCTGAATGGATTAAAATTAAGGGCCATTTCACAAAATCCCCCAACTGAAATATAGGTATTTTCTAATCGATGCGAGAGCTCGACATCGTCGTCTATATAGTGCACCTAGTGCTGGCAAAATGAAAATAGTATTGATACTTTTAATATTTTAATTATTTCTACGCGGTACTAATTTTGGCACACGGACGTAGCGGATTTTATAGTATTCTCTTTTACTTATTTTTGAAATAAAAAATAAATGAATTTTATTTAAGTAACTTCACGCCCATATCCCCGAAGGGGTAGGCAGAGGTACAACATGTGCACCCACGATTAGCCGAAGATACTTGATCCCACAAATGTGATTGGTGCTAAGCCTATCGCCAACCGGGCACATTCCAATCCCGGGCAACTTTGTGTTTCTCAGAAAACTAAAAAACACTTTTTTTTATGTGCCCGACCCGGGAACCGAACCCGGGACCTCATGTAGTCAACGCCAACGCTGGACCACTAGACCACAGAGGCGACTATGAATATTATATAAGTGACTTATTTTTGCATAAGAATGGAATATATTTTTATTCTATGCCAATTTCTATAGGAAAATGTTATTTTTTGATAACAAAAAACCCAGTTAATTTTTCGTTAATTTTAGTTGAAATAGACATATTTGTTTAATCAATTAGATATAGTTATAGATCTTTTAGGAAAAAAGTAATCCTTTCAGGCACAATTATTGGATGTTTCTGGTAATTTAGTATTTTTTCTAATTAAGTTTGTTGATTCTAGCAGTAGCAATACTTTTTGGAAAAATAGCTTCCTTGCGTAATTGTCGAAACTTGATTTCGGAGAAAATTTATTATAAGGAATACTATTAATGATTAAAAAATCTGTTTCATTGAGGCAATATTTAAAGAAAACTATCTAATGGTACCATTTAATTAAATAAAAGTACCTGATAATATGAAAAATTAGGAGATGGAAATTTTGATTTTTCGTCAAGTTGGGCTAAAGTGTAAACTGCCTTTTATTATAATATGAAATGATAAAAGATATATATATATATATATATATATATATATATATATATATATATATATATATATATATATATATATATATATATATATACATATATACATATATATATATATATATATATATATATATATATATATATATATATATATATATATATATATACAATATATATATATATATATATATATATATATATATATATATATATATATATATAATTTGCAACAGTACAACCTTGTGATTTAATGGTTAGCCAATTTAGTTCAGTTAGATAATGAGGTCTTGGGTTCGAAATTTTTTTGGGTTATCCAGATCAATAAAATGTCATTAGCCTTTCTGAATCTGGTGGTGGTATTATGGACACCGGATGAGCATGTTGGTTGGTTGATTTTTCTCGTGTTGGTTCCGGGCTCCTTTGAAGAATAGACCAACTGCCGTTCTGCCGTCGTCGTAAAAGGCGACTGATTGGCTATGTGAGTCACAGCCATCGTAACTACTAGGTGGTAGAGTTCTGCATTGTCTTGCCTGGGTCTGGTAATACCGTCTTACCTATTCCTGCCGCAATAGCGGCAGTGCTTGTCACTGTCGCGTTGCGGTTTGGAGGGTAAGGTAGCCAGTTAACTTGTGCATGTTGCCACAAGATATCAACGCACCATTAACATCTTTGGTGTCTTTAGACGATGGTTGACTCTTTCCACCAGGAGACTCATCTGCTTGTTTGCTATCTTATCTAAAAAAAGTTTGATATCTTATATATAAAAAAAACGTAAAGTTGTTGGTCCCGATTATCGTAAGAAACAAGCGATAGTTGCCATCGTGTCGGTAAAATGATGTGATTGGGATCACTATTGAATACATTAATCGTAAACCGTGGTGAACTGGAAATGTATAGGTTCACTCTTCTTACCCCGCAAAGATATTAACGTGGTGGTATACTTATTATAGCGTTAAAGTAAAACCAATACAAGTACATTATACAATTCAATCTTTTCTTAGTTCTGCTTCAATTATGTATATCCTGTAGGTACATTGTTATCATGTCTATTAATACAGCCGTTCCTGTAGGTTTAAGTAACAAATATTGTTACTTAAACTTTGTATGAATGTCATATATTCATTAGAATTAATAGGCATTATGTTTCAATAAATCAAGACTTAATTTAAAAAATTGACTTATTACATTTGAATTGACTTAATATAAAAATTTTGCTTCCATACCTTTATGGCCACAAAACTCAAGAATTAGCCGATTTTTTACAATAGGTACAGTTTGTCAACCGACGAAAAATGATGGTTATTAGTTTGACATGTATGTTGGTATTGTTGTAATTGGAAAATATTTAAGAATCCAAGTTGGTGTCACTCCCATGACTGACTTAATACTGGCAGAATCCCTAATAAACGGGAAAGCCATTAATACAAGATTGAATTGAAAGAATCCAAGTACGTATATTAAATATCATAAGTATATAATATACGTTGGTATGTTTATATGTTTGTATTTGGGAACAGTCTAAATTTCATAAAAATCGGTTCAGTAGTTTTTGAGATATTCGTCGGTTTAAATTTTTAAATTCAATTTTTATTCCGAGCTTCTAACGGAAACGCAATTTAAGAATTTTCGAATGACTATAACAACAGCCACAGCGAAACGTGGCCGGGTTCAGATAGTACAAGAATAAAACATTACAGAAATCAAATACTTAATGTATTTGATTATACAATAACAATATAACGTAAAAAGAATAAAGAGTAATTCCATGAATCACTAAGAAGGAAGCTTTTTGTAAAAGTCATGAAAAACTTAACGGCTTTGAAAATTTTTATATCTCGTAGAAGAGAAATATATTTTTGTCATAAAATAAACATTTTATACAGCCACGATTATCAGTGGGAATCGGGTTGAACAGAAGCAGGGCGGGCGCGATTTTCTCACTCGAGAGATCACCTGAAAGTGTACCACTTAATAACTCACATCCTCTCTCGGTTCACTGGGCATCCGCTGGTTCGTCACATATCTCTAAATATGACCGGCGGAGCGTAGCACGTTACACCACTTTTGAAATAAGCGCATGGCAAATGCTTTTTCGTGGTTAATGATTTTGATTATATACTACGGTATACATATAATAAAATCGTAGGAAAATCAAAACTGTACATTGAATATTTTTTAAAAGAATACTTGGGGCGTGATCTACAATCGATATCGAAGCCAAAAATATATTTTTTATAATTTTTGTCTGTTTGTCTGTACGTATGTCCGGGTTAAACTTAAAAAGTACTGCATCGATTTACTTCAAATTTTGCATCAATATTACTAACAGGTCGGGTCAACATATAGGCTACATATTATCACGCTATCACCTACGGGGGAGGAGCGGTTCGGAGTAAACGAAGTCCGCGCGGACGAAGTCGCGGGCAACAGCTAGTATTTTTATAAATATCATTGTTTTTAATTGTCAGTATCTTCAGTTAATTTTGGAAAAATTAGCTTTGATCAAAAATAATAAGATTCAGTGTTCCCTACAAACACGAAAGTTCCCTACAAAGAAGCAAGAAAATGGCTTGAGAATGATATACAGGCATACTAAAAGTTTTGCACTTCTAGCTAATCGGAACTATTTGAATTTCGAATGTTATATTTTTAAAACTTTGCAACCTTCTTAGTAATAAAACAAAACAATTGGCGGGAAATGATTTGTGAATTGTTTTCTTATCACACATCAAAGTTCTACGTACGCAACGAAAATGGAATTAAGTCGAAAAGATTTTAGAGCGAGGATTTTTTATGATTTTAAAAGTTCTCTTTCTCCGCAAGACTGTGCCGCTCGTCTTCAAAATGCTTTTGGGAGAGAAGCACCTTGTTTGAGCACCGTTAGGCGATAGTTTGCTGAATTTGAGAGGGGTCGAGTTTTTTTACATGACGAATTTAGTGAAAAACGGCCTTCAACTGCCGTCCTCGAAAATAATGTGGCTACTGTTAAGCGGTTAATTGAATAAAACCCCCGGATTACCTATGCGACAATTCAAGGACTATTGGGGATTAGTATGAGCCAAATTCAGAAAATTATACACGAAGAATTGAAAGTTCGGAAACTTTGTTGTCGTTGGACTCCGCCGTCAGTTCATGAGGGCATGAACTCACGGCGGAGCAGAAGCGGGCTCGCGCGGAATGGTGCTCACAGATGCTACTGAAGTACGACCACGGACATTCTAATGCTGTTTATGACATTGATTTATTGTTTTGAACCCGAGAAAAACAGCAATTTTGTGAATGGGTGTTTGAAAATGAGAACAGGCCAATAAATGTGAAACAGGCGAGAAACGTTGGTAAAAAAATGATCGCGGTTTTTTTCTCAGCTACGGATCCCATCTGTACAATTCCGCTTGAAGATCAAGTGGAAGGCCCCATCCGGCAAGCTCACTAACCAGACGAAACGCATCAGCAAAGCTGTTACTTTATGCTGGTTTTAAGTGAGGCAATGGTATTGTCCCGGTCGTGCCGGCTCATTTAGCTAAGCATGGCACTACGACTTTTTTGTTGATTGACTGCACCGGTGGAATAATTTCTAAAAAAGAAGATTATCCCACCAGCGGGCGATGGGGCGTCACGTCCTGACGCCGGAAAATCAACGGGGTTCGGCTTGTCTCCATGTAAAAGCCGAACCCCGTTAATTGCATAGTCAGGGTTGCTACGAACCCGGACTAACGAATCAATTGGGGATTTAGTTTATTTCAATATTTAACGTCTAGATTTAAAAAACCTAGCGCTGATATTCAATGTATTATAGGTTGTTTACATCCCCTATTATCTCAAGATCCGATGCAAGTATCCTCTTAGCGATAGTTAAGTACATGAAACTATGGAAGAGTTTAATAATATTCATTGGGTTCGGGCAATTTTCCGGGCGAGCGGCGACGCGTCTTTGATCAGCAAAGACCAGCCTGAGAAGTCAAATTGACGTAGTAACTATAGCTTAACAAGTTTCCCAAGCTTTGCTATAAAATATAATTGGTATTAAAATTTTGATCGTATAAAATTTCATCTTTAAGGAAAATTAAGTTACTTTAAAACATTAATTAGAAGGTTTTGTATAATTACCATTACACAACTAAAACAAATCGCTTTTGTTAAAAGTTATTTATTAAAATGTAAATTTTAGAACTTAAAAAGACAAACTTGTTAAGTTCAATGGCGTAGTAGTTAAGATATAATTATATGAAAAAATTAAGTGCTACGGATTTACCATTTGGATATTTTCACAGCTATAGAAATATATAACAAATAAACACCAATCTTATATAGCAGCCAAAATCTTTCTTCAGGGAACTTTTTGATTATTTATTAACCCTTATCTAGTGAACGGATGAATTGGTGTCGGTAGTATAAAAAATAAATCGATAAACGCCATAGAACATAATTTTATGTATAGATGGTCACTACATTAATGTATAAGCTCACGGACGAGTGGAAAAAGTCGACGAGAGAGAAAATTTAATGTATAAATAAATATGTTTTTAAGTTCCATCTGAAATACTAATATTTTTGTTGGTAAGATAAGTACCTTTATACTGTTTTTCAACCGGCGAAAACACGGAGGTTACTAGACTCGTTATGAGTTTAACATGTATGCATATAATATTTTTAGAATTCCATAATATTTGAGTCTGTCCCAGCAGGTGTACTAAATTTCGTAAGTGTATTTACGTTTACGTGTTTACATGTTTGTATGTTTGTCAGTCAAGACAAAAGCCATATCGAGATTAATTTCGTGGGTATCTGTACGTTTGTATGTTTGTCAGCCAAGATAAAAGCCCTATATTGAGATAATTATTTTTGAATTCAACTTGGTATATTTATTTTAGTTAACAGTCAAAGTTTCATGAAAATAGTTTTGTTTGGAATGTTTGAATTACTGCTAGCTTTAAGGGCTTTCACAGCTTCACCGGCCGCGGGGGCGAGCAGAGTGCTCAGCCAGAGTTTAAAAGTGTGGGACTGTACGCCTTCCGTCCTAAGTGTGTCTCTTACGAGACCAATCCTCGGCTTACGGCAGGGTCGTGATTTAATATCATTGTTTTACCTTGGGCTCGGTTCGCCGATGGGCGAAACAGGGATCCTCGTCGCGGCCGGCATCGACGGTGTCACATATGTAGATATGTAGTGTTTTGGTGTGTACCGTTGGCCAGAGTTTTCAGGCCATCGAGATTGGTGAGAACGTGGTGGGGCCTACGTAATTTGGGATTGGGTTGAGGATCTAGGATGTAGTCTGCCGCGGCTACCACCAGTGGGTTAGGGTGCGAATTGGTACGATTTTAATATCTTTCCGAAATATCATTAATATGCTTAGCTAACCTCGGTAATTTGAGATCTTTATGAAAGTCTTCGTTGCGTGTATCCCACGGTGCACTTGTGACTACGTGCAACGGATGCAAGTCTGTACGGGAGAGATACACAAATGCTACGCAGGCGTTATGATAGAGTGGGTCTTACGCATATTTTGTAAAGTGTCACCTTGTTTTCAGTAGTTTTTGAGATATGGGTATAGTTGAAAAATATTTGAAGTCGGTTTATTTTTTTAAGATGATTTTATTATGAAACCTTAAAAACTACCAATTGACAGTTTAACGTATTTTCTTAAGTCCGTGCTTAGACTTTTACCACATTCTGATTGCTGGCGAGGTATATAAACGAAGCATATTTACGACGGCGAGCATAGTATGGATTAGTTTCAATTGTAAATTATGAAATTATTGCATTACGATTTATCATAACTCGATTTAAATTAATTCGATTTTTAATCGATAATATTAAAAATTGCTAAAATTAGAGCGGGTAGCCCCGAATAGAGTAGTATGTGTCGCCACGAGCAATGGCGGTCGTGACTCATGATTCTGTTGAAAGCTGTCATACGAGGTGGACGTGTGCTAACTTATTAGTTGTTAATCCAGTTTAATCTTATTGGTTCTATGTGATTTGGTGTAAAACTCATTAAAGTAATCAAATATTAAGATATTAGAAAATACGATTGTGATTTTATTTTGACATTTCTATCGTCACAATGGATGGATGGATACTTACTGCCAAGACCGTTATGAGACCTTCTTCGAGTTATATAACAACAAAATATAATAATTCAGAGTTAAAACAAACCGCGACTTATTTATTTATGCATATCTTCCTGCTTCGTGTGCGTAATTTGCAGAAGACCAAAACCAGTCAAATGAAACACACGACACGTTTATTGCAAGTGATCAAGAAGTCTGCGTATCTGGAGGTTCTCTTTACTGCATCAGAAAGTTGGGTCCATAAAAAACACTTCGTTTTAATAAGTTTTCGATTTAAAAAACACTCAAATTTATCCATCCGTTTAGGAGCTATAATGCCGCAATCGGATACATAAATACACGTATATAGAGATACACATGTTAAACTTATAGCACCCCTTGTTTTTACATCGGGGGTTTAAAGTTAAAAAGGCGAATACAAAGACGGTCTCATTAAAAATACTCTTTGTGCACCACCTTGTAAATCTAAAGAATAAGACCATAGTTTTAAACTAAAAACACATTAAAAATAAAAAAAATTATAAACTAAAATATCTTTTTAGCAAAAAAAACTGCGAAAAGTTAAGCGCGGTCATACATTAAAATCAATGAGTGAATAATCAATCATCCTCTGTTTTCGTCCCCATTTGGGTGGATTTTTCAAAAAATCTACACAAGACAATCCTCATAGTATATTCTATCCAATAAAAGAATTATGAAAATTAGACCACTCTAAAAAGTTATACGTGGTCATGCATCAAAAGTAGTGAGTGAACAATGAATCATCCCTTGTTTATATACCCTTACGGTTGGTTTAAAAAAAAATAGTACCATCCTCGGGTCGTATAAAGTGTGCCCCAGAATGCCTATAAGAAGCCGGGGCGTTGCGGTCATACGCATTGAGTAGCTGATGAGAAAAATATTTAAAAAATTCTAAGTCGAAAAAAAAAAATTAATACATAAAAACAATTAATATATAAACATAAAAAACATACTTTTTATATCATAAGATAGCAAACAAGCAGATGGGTCTCCTGATGGAAAGAGCCACCCATCGCCTATAAACACCAAAGGAGTTAATGGTGCGTTGCTATCTTGTGGCGAGGTCTAATGTTGTAAATACCGCACACCCAACTCAAACGTTGAAACTTTTCTTTAAAATTTAGAATTATTGTTAGAAAATATCATGAAAAACTCAAGGAAGAAAATTATACTGTGTGGGGATTAGAATATAGATCTGTTACAGGATAATTATACTCATAAGCAGTTAACATGCATTCTATTAAATAATAATATTTATCCACACATACTTAAATTCACTAGGAATCATGCATGTCTAGATGTAATTGCTAGCAATTTGGAAAATGTCCAGTCTCACACTCATTCTCCCGATTTATCTGACCATAAGACAGCTCAAAGCATAAAAGTAAATATTGAGTCAGTATCAAATTTTATACCAAAAAGAGCTTTTTGGTTTGAAACAAAACGACTATTTAGTCAGGAAAATAAGAAAAAATTCTTTGAATGTCTATCATCCTTAACTTTTAGTGAAATTTTGCAAATCCAAGTTGTTAAAAGGCATTTAATTATTTCCATGACACATTCTTATTGTTTTTTGAGCTTAGCTTTCCAAAAATTCGTGTTAAAGTGTCCAATAAACCAATGAAAAATAAATGCCTATCTAAAGGACTTCTTAAATGTTGTAAAATTAAACGCCAGCTATATTTAAATTATCGTTATGGTAAATCTAATAAGAATGAAAATAAAAATAATTACTTGCATTACAAAAGAATTTTATCAAAATGTATACTAGGATCACAAAATCAATTATCTCTGAAATTTATTGAGAAATCTTCCAATAAATGCAAAGCTTCGTGAAATTTAATTAAAACACGTTCCAGAATAAAACAAATATAAAAGAAATTGAGAAAATTAGAGTGGATAACTCGGAGTATACAAACTCTCAAACAATTTGTAGACTATTTAATAATTTTTTTATAAATCAGATAAAAGCAAGTACTAACAGTGTCAAATTTATAAATACTTCAAAAATACTTGGGTTACCTAATAGCAGTAAAACCATGTTTCTAACACCAGTAGATGAGCATGAAGTATTTAAGATCATAACATCCTTAAAAATACAAGTGCAACTGGTTATGATAATATTAGTACAAAACTACTAAAAATGTTAGTCATATCATTAATTTGTCATTTTTAGAAGCGAAGTTCCCACAACGACTAAAAAAGTGTATAGTTATACCAGTACTTAAAAAAGGAGATCCTTGCGATATGAATAAGTATAGACCCATGACATTAATTCCAATACTTTCTAAAATTTTTAAGAAAGTTGTGCATGATAGACTTTATAATTACTTACTGAATATGGATTTAGAAAAGTTAGGTCGACAATCTTAGCATGTTTTGAATTGGTAAAGAGTATAATGGAATGCCTGAATACAAAAACTTATCGACTTTGTGTATTTTTAGACTACACATATCCATTTTTCCATCGAAACAGTCAAATGCTTGTCTGCTATGAAAATTAAATTAAGTTTTAAATTAAGTATATTAAAAAAACTTGCTAACTTTGCTATGTTAAAAATATATATTTTAACACAAAAGCAGGGCCAAAGCATAATCTTGGACTGGGACTGGACGTCGATCTTGATTTAAGATTACGCTTTTGAGTAGCTTTCAGACGCTGGAATTGCTTTATTTTCAGCATTATTATTTTCCTCTTTTATATCAATATTATTTTCAGCATTTTAGGTAATAATTGTTTAACTCTTCATCATCTACCACCCCACTCTATAATTGCATTATATAGAAGTGACAAAAATATGAACGAAATATGGAATTTTCTCTTTATTATTTTTTACTATTACTTTCTTTTTCATCTCTGTATAATCGGAGGCAATATGTAATTACTGTGATTTTAATTAGGAGAGGAGTGTTATCACTAATGACTAACGATTTCTGAACTAGCCGTAGCCCGCACGGGAACAATGTAATTTCCTCGATACAAAATATGTAAATTTAGACATGAGCAAGGCATTCGACTATGTTCCACATAGAATTTTGTTGGCAAAACTAGAAAAATATGGTAGAAGAGGAAAATCATTAGAGTGGATACAAAGTTATTTAGAAAAAGGAAACAGTGTGTTGAAATTTCTAAAATCTCTGGGACACATAAGAAAGCATATACTTCAAATTATAGCTGTAGTTTTTGTGGAATACCAAAGGGAAGTGTTTTAAGACCCTTACTCTTTTTGATTTACATTAATGACCTTCCAAAGACTATGCAACATGAGTCATTCTTATTTGCAGATGACACTGCACTCTTCATTCAATGTAAAAATAAAAATCATTTAGTAAAAGAAACAACTGAAACCTTACTTAAAGTTTCAGAATGGTTAAAAAGTAACAATTTAAAAATTAACTTGACTAAAACAAAAATAGTTGAATTTCAACCATGTTATAGCAATAAAGTTTAAAAATCAAATTTATTTAACTAGCGACCTGCCCGCGGTTTCACCCACGTAGCTTTTGTTCCCGTGGGAATATCGGTAAGGTTTATACACTAAAACCTTCCTCAAGAATCAATCTATCTAGAAAAAGAACTACATCAAAATCCATTGCGTAGTTTTAAAGATTTAAGCATACATAGGAACATCGAGCCGTAGGGACATAGGGACAGACAGAGAAAGTGACTTTGTTTTATACTATGTAGTGATAGTATAAATATAGAAAATACTGACTAATAAGAGAAGTAGCCAATTTAAATGCTGCCTTGTTAGCATATCACGGATATATCTCAACTGTATTGCAATATGGAATCTCTATTTGGGGAAACTCAGTTGACTTAATTAGAATTTTCAGAATTCAAAAGAAATGTATACGTGCAATATGTAATGTTAATCAAATACACTGTAGTAAACCCCTATTTAATACTCTTAAAATATTACCTTTACCTTGTCTTTACACACTGTCGGTATGCGTATTTGTAAAAAAACATCAACATTGGTTTAAAACAAATGCTGAAGTATTAGGGAACTTATATTTTAGAAGCAGTGAGAAGCTACATGTGCCTAGCCAAAGACTTAATATTTATAAAAAAAAAACGCATATTGTATGGCAATTAATATATACAATCATATTGCTGATAGTCTAAAATAAATAAAAATAAACCTATAAATAAATTTCGCTAAAAATTGACCGATTTTCTGTTAAATAAAACATACTATGATATTAGAGAATTTTTAGCAGATAAGATTAAATGTTAATAAACAGAAATATAAATTTGTAAAATTTACCTTAAAATTTAAATGTAAAAAAAATTAAATCATAAATTTTGTAAATGGTAAAATTTCTTTGTGAATTGCGAAAATTAGGATTGAGCGTGATATTTTGTAAATTGGAAAAATAACTTTTTGTCGTGAAATAATAATTGTAATACATAAATAACTGTAATACATGAAATAAATAAAGCCCACTGAGTTTCTTCCGCCGGATCTTCTCAGTGTGTGGTCGCGTTCCGATCCGGTAGTAATTATAAATAAATCGATCGAAATTTAAATGTTTGCGCACCATATCATAGTAGAATATGTTAGTAATTTAATTTATTTTATTTACCTGTGACACCCATATTCGTGCAAATAAATATTTTTTCATTTTCATTTTCAATGCCACATGCATAAGTTTACCGGCTACCTTACCCTCCAAACCGGAACACGACAGCGACAAGCACTGCTACTATTGTGGCAGGAATAGGTAAAGCGGTGGTACCAGACAGAACAGAGACAATGCAGAACTCTATCACCTAGTAGTCACGACGGTAGTGACCAATATACACGTAGCCAATATACACGTCGAACTTAATACCCCGTGTTGGTGCCGGGCTCCTTTGTAGAATAGGCCAACTGCCGTTCTGCCAAGCAGGTCGTAAAAGGCGACTGATTGGCTACGCGAGTCACTACCATCGTGGCTACTAGGTGGTTAGGTACTAGGTAGAGTTCTACATTGTCTCGCCCGGGTCTGGTACCACCGCCTTAACTACTCCTGCCGTAATAGCTTCAGTGCTTGTCACTGTTGTGTTCCGGTTTGAAGAGTAAGGTAGCCGGTTAACTTACGCATGTGACATTAGACCTCGCCACAAGATAGCAACGCAACATTAACATCTTTGGTATCTGTAGGCGATGGTTGACTCTTTCCATCAGGAGACTTACCTGCTTGTTTACTATCTTATGATATAAAAAAAAAGAATTGAGAATCACTTCCGTTTTCTCGTCAGTTGAAAAGGACTTAACTGTTAATATAGAGGGACCAGTTGAAACGTAACCATATTTAAAAAATATTTAACCTTGGCGCTTTCCTAATATTCTTCAATCTTACTAGAAAATAAACATATTTGAATTTATGATTTGATCTTAGATTATGAGATAAAGACTTGTTATGCTCAATAACATCAACAATATTTGTTTTTTGAAAACGAGGAATATTAAATAATATTAAAGAAATATATTAACGCCAGTGGACAAGTAACTTGAATTCATCTAACCTCAAAGTAAGCAAATTATTATACTTGTGATATGTGAACTGGTCAACGATACCTAATTTCTAGCGATCTAATTAGACTATAGACTAAACAGTACAATTTCTTTTAAGTTGGACAAAAAATTTTAGCTGTAGAGAAAACAGTATACATGTATGAATATTACGTGTATTATTATTATTATATTTATTATAATTATGTCACGTGAATGTAGTGTGTGTAATGTTTATTTGTTTGAATTTAACGTATTTCTAATGAGTTCTATTTAAAAATATTAAGTTTCTGCAGTCTTCCGCAATATAAACTGAACTATGCTTTCACTTTTTTTTAAATACGCGAACAAAGAAATTTCAAATTCCTTTGTTCGCGTATTATTTTCAAAAGGGGTACAAACTTTTTACTTCAGGTATTAATATATAGATAAATGAGAAAGTACATTTGTTTATTGTTAGGTGCCTAAAATACTAAACAAATTTCAAAAAATATTTCACCAATAGAAAGCGAATAACACAGACTGTATTTTTTATTTTTTTAATAAGACATCTTCATGAAAGTTAGAATAATGTAACCCAAGGTATCAAAAATTTGCTTATAAAAATACCTATTTACGTGTGCTGCCATTTTATTATTTTAGAAAATTTAAATTTCTACAGAGACCCTTTGACTCTATTTGAAGCTCTTTTAAAAAAGGAAATATTTATAGTGCAAATTATTTAATTTTCGTTGTTATTTATTGTAAAAAAATAAGTATATTTTAATTTTTTTAAACAAAGCTCAATTTTAGAGTTTTTAAATATTAATGGTCTCAATCAAGCAATAAAAAATCAAATTACTTTATTCACTTTCTCATGATAGTGATTTTAACTTTGAAAATTATTATTAAAAGACATCGACGCAAGCAAAACCGCGGGTATAACCTTGTATGTTATAGATACTGAAATAAGTATATTTAATAAACGCGCAAACACCAAATGCTCATCGCATAAATGTCTGGCCCTGTCACTAATCGAACCCGAGCCCCATTGATCGCGTAAACGTTATAAAAACTAAAAGTAGATACGTATCATTTGATTGTTATTTTTTTATATTATAAGACAGCAAACAAGCAGATGGGTCTCCTGATGGAAAGAGTCAATAATCGCCTATAGACACCAAAGACGTTATTGGTGCGTTGCTATAACCCTGGGAAAAATAAACTACGTCTATCTTTTGATAGGCAAAATTTATGTGAAAATTATTATGTTCTTTTCGAAAATTCATACAAAATTAAATGTATCAGAAATATTAGTATTTTTTTAATGAGTAGAATTATATAAACAGTTTACAACAAAATTTAAACATAAGTAATAGCATCATAAATATTTACCTTTTGATATACTCGTATATATTTTACCAATCTTACATTTAATTCCTCACTATAAATCTAATTTCATGTGTTATGTTTTTCTTCAGGCTTTCAGCAGCCTTATTTGATATATTGAATCAATTTACCCTAAGTAAAGGATTTAGGAAAATCGGAGAGGTAAAAGCCATTCGTGTATTTGTTACGGAATTCAAAACGTTTTGAAGAAATAACAAGTTTTAGGCAATAAAGTGTTATAATTACAATCATAACACAAACTGAAGTTTATTTTGTAGCTTCCCCGTAATGGTCTGAATATAGCTTAAACTTGACTAAGTAAATAAAAATATTGCTTAATTCACAACACGAGCAGCGCGCGCATCTTGTTACGGCACTACGGAAGCCCGGTCCGGAAGTCATATTATAGCGTTAGATTAAAATTATTAATAATGGCCATAAAAATTTCGGGAGTCGAAACTTTTATTTCCAAAATTTACTCCTCTTTATAAAACGTTTTTTAAATTGTAATAATTAGTTGTAGTTTTATTGTTATGATCAAAAAACTGAAACCTTTTTTCTAGTTTTTTTTGTTAATAATAATTGTAATTTTTATTTGCGGTAAATAAAAAAGACATCTTTTATAGAACAATATTCCAGATTAAATAAACTGTCACTTATATTTTTACGAGACTTAGAACTTTTCCTCAGGTTTTCAACTTGTACGATTAGACTATTTGCTGTGGAGCTGACATGTCGTGATCATAAGCCCCGAAATTAAATAAAGATTAAAAAATTACCTTTAGTATCTTTAAGCAATAGTTATATCTCTTCTTTTTCAAGGACGCTATTTGTTGCTCCTCTATGCTAAAAAAGAAAAAAATATTGTCAAAAACACGTAGCGATTTATACATATCTCTAAAGCGCTACTTGTTTTTCAGAATAGTCTTTTATGTTGCCTGACAGTTGTTTTTTGTGTCTGAAAAGCACTTATAGTTAAAAGTAATAAAGAAATACTTGTGTTAAATTAAGATATTGATTGAGTGATTGGTTGTTCACGTACCTCAAGAGTAGAAAGCCAATTGCTTTTTCATGTCAATTGTTCACATCGAGAGCATCTTAACTGTCTTTCAAACTAAAGTAGCAAAACACATAGGTTTTCAATAAACTCGTAGTATATTAAAATAAACTTGATATAGGGAAAACCTAATTAGACGAAATAAGTTTTAAACTGACATCACTTTAATTTTATAAGACATTAGTAATTTGGTAAAGATGTCATCAATAACAATGTTTTTTTTAAATCCTTTTTCCATTCTAACAGACTAAATAGTTAATATTCCAATATTTTCACGTGTATAATATGCGAGGAACTAAACGCGTGTGCAGGCATATGTCACGGGTCGCCGGGACGTCCGGTGTCGTGAGTCGCGCCCTTCCGGTGAGGTGCGCGGGCGCCGCAAAATCACCCACCGTGACCATCATATGATCTGTGCCATCATGTACCGAATTAATGTAAACAAAGCGATCTATCTCATTGTGAAATGAAAAGTTGGGTTATATGTTATTAAGTAGAGTTAAGCTTTGAACGTTTTTATTATAAATTTGATATTAAATATTATGAAATTAAGTGTTATTTAAATATCTAGTAATATGTATTGTTTATGTAGTATATTTACTAATAGCTATGTATTTAAATTACATATATTTTTTGAGGCACCAATATATATATACCAATAGGCATTAAGTTCGTCTTTTATACAAACTTATTTTAAGGTGTATAATAAAGTCATATAAATAAAATAAATAGAACAATAAATAATGCTTAATTATTGTCAAAAAGTTTTCCCAATCATTCATTGCTTGGTTGGTTATTAGATTTGGTGACTTTTTCACTAAACCCTTTTACAATGCTACATATTTATAAAGGTTTTAAGCGCCTTTGTTTTTTTTGTGTTTATCACTTTCGGTGTTGTTACTCTAATAAATTCAAAAATATTATATTTAAATCGATGGTTTAAGCCAGCGATAAAATCTCATGATAAACAAAGTGTTTCCGATCCCACCCTACACACAACATTACCATATTACGATTTAATCCGAGTTTTGCTGTAATATGTGGGGCTTAACTATTCCTTGACCACGTTCCTTCGACTACAAACTTTTTTGCATGTTTTTGTTACATTAATATTTTTTTTAATTTCTTCATGAGATTCACACAGATTCATTAGATTCGCTGAAATGAAGAAATTCATTTGAAATAATTTTTTTAAATCATAAGATAGCAAACAAGCAGATGGGTCTCCTGATGGAGTCAACCATCGCCTATAGACACCAAAGATGTTAATGGTGCGTTGCTATCTTGTGGCGAGGTCTAATGCCACATGCATAAGTTTACCGGTTACCTTACCCTCCAAACCGGAACACGACAGTGACACACAGTTGCGGCAGGAATAGGTAAGGCGGTGGTACCAGACCCGGTCGAGCCGATGCAGAACTCTACCACCTAGTAGTAGCTTGACAGAAATACAATAGTAATGCAACAGAATTTTTTTTTAATGACAATGAAACTAGTAAGATAGTTGAAAATATGAGTGCATCAACCAATAAGTACAATCAAACTTTTTCATATTCAATTAATTCACAAATTATCTCTTATACATCTTCCAATACATCCGTCAAATGTATTATTCCTAAATTATGAAGAAAATTTGTTGTCTAAATATTTATTAGTTAATTCTGATTATCTTAATTATTAAATTTGATTTATATTAAAATATGGCTAAAAAGTTGAAGATTTTATTCTAGTAGAGGGAGGGTAGAGGATGGAAGTAGCGAAAGTGTACTTCTTTATGCTTACAAATATTCTATGAGTATGAGTATATTATTCAGGTACATACATATTGATGCTAAAATTTTTGAGAAGATACTAAGAATTACGATACTCAGGGTAGATATTCGATATATGAATAAACACTAGGGTTACCGAGCAATTGATAGATGACTTAATCGTTAAAATCAAGTTGTTGGACGAATCCTTCGTACCATATCATAAACTTCCTACACATGCTTAAATTGAAATAGTTTTAATGGAAAATTTTATGAAACTTTCCATCGATCGAACCAGAGCCCCGTCGATTGCGTAGGCAGGGTTGCTAACCACTCGACCAACGGGGTGGTTAAATTTCATAAATGTATCGAAGACGAGAAGCAAATGTACATTTGTCGTAAGATAAACGTTTTATACAGCCGCGATTAAACCTGAAAATTGTGGAACAGAAGCACGGCTCTGACGTTAAGTTTACTCTGCCAGCACCGTAAAAGAATGGGCTTAAGAGGCAGTTCACACTTTAGACCAACTTTTGCCGAGAAATATAAATTTTCCAACTTCTAGTTTTTCATATTATAAGGTAATTTTATTTAATTAAATGGTACCATTAAATAGTTTAATTTTTTATTGCCTCAATGAAACTGATATGTTAATCATCGATTATATTTCTTATAATAAATGGGAGAACATTTAAAAAGAAATGAAGTTTCGACGATTACGCAAGGAAGCTATTTTTCCAAAAGTTATTGCTACTACTAGAATCAACAAACTTAATTAAAAAACATACTAAATTACCAGACACATCCCACAATTGTGCCTTAATGGATTACTTTTTTCCTGAAATATATATGACTATATCTAATTAATTAATGAAGCAAATATGCCTATTTCAACGAAAATTAACGAAATATTAACTGGGTTTTTTGTTATCAAATAATGACATGTTCCTACAGAAATTGGCATAGAATAAAACTATATTCTATTCTTATGCCAAATAAATCATTTAAATAATATCCATTTATTTGTTATTTTAAAAATAAATAAAAGAGTATACTATAAAATAGTATAAAATCCGCTACGTCCGTGTGCCAAAATTAGTACCGCGTAATAATAATTAAAATATTAAAAAGTATCAATACTATTTTTATTTTACCAGCACTAGGTGCACTGTATAGACGACGATGTCGAGCTCTCGCATCGATTAGAAAATATCTAAATTTCTGTTGGGCGATTTTTTGTGGAATGGCTTTTAATGATATTTATTTTACTTTTAGAAAAACAGATTCAGAAAGTCAAATTTTAAAGGTATCCATTGTAACACTTTATAATTTAAACGAAACAAATTGAAAACATGTCTTTCCATTTCTTGTATATCCGGAATCCTGCATTAAATTTTCACCAAACTAAAAAAACCTTACTTAAAAATACCTTTTGAAACAAAAACGAATTTTCCAAATCATATAAAAAAAGATTCCGACGAATTGAAAACTTCTTCCTTTTTGGGAAATCGATTGAATATAAAAATAAACAATACTGTATATTAAGTAACAGGCAGACAACCTATCGACAAATAAACCATATGAATTTTGTACAAATTATATTATTCCGAAAGAATTAAAAAAACTTATTTACAATTAATTGCTTTATGCTGATTTGAATGCATGACCTCGTGGATCAAAGGATAGCGGTACTGCTAAATCATAATATATCCAATATACATATAATAAAATCGTAAGAAAGACAAAACAGTAAATTGAATATTTTTTAAAAGAATATTTGGGGAATATTTTTTAAAAGAATATTTTTTATAAGAATATAAGAATATGGATCTACAATCCACATCGAAGCCAAAAATATACTTTTTAGAATTTTTGTTTGTTTGTCTATTTGTCTGTATGTGTTTCCGGCGTAAACTCAAAAAGTACTGCATGGATTTACTTCAAATTTTGCATGAATATTACTAACAGGTCGGGTCAACATATAGGCTACATATTATCAGGCTATCACCTACGGGGAAGGAGCTGTGCGGAGTAAACGAAGTCCGCGCGGACGAAGTCGCGAGCAACAGCTAGTACAACATAAAAAAGCTTTATTAGCACGTATATTTTATTGTCACTTTCTATCCAAATAATACTAAGTTTAATTATTTATTATAAATATTCCTTTATCCCAATATTGCAATGCAATTTCAACAAACCAAAAACAAACCACGTTTTAATGAACGTTTTAGGGAAAATTTAATAAACCAATTATTAAGTATATCGTTTCACAATGGATTTTATAATGTGACTAATGGACAGTGGTTTAGCTTTCAAAAATCACTCTATATTACATTAAAATTGCCTATATGAGCTTAATGGAGGAAGCTATCCTGTTGTTTTAAACATTGACATTTTAAACTGATTGCGGTAAAGCTAATAGGCTTTGAAAGCTTCATATTTTCTGTAATGTAAATCACGGTTGATATTTTATTAAGTAATAATGGATCGACAGGCTTTTAGTGAAGAGCCATAAACTTAAATTGTGGTAAGGGTGGTAGTAAGCATGTTGTGAATACGGTAAAAATTGATTCAAGCGAAGAAATATGCTGACTCGCGCAGTTTTGTCCGCTAAAAGATTAACATGTCATAGAGATAGTTTATCATACAAACATTCATCCCCTATTTCTTCTTCTTTTTATTATATAGCTTTTTATTATACATTCTTAAGCTATTTTTTTAAATCAACCCCTATGGGACTCCTTAAGGGTTGATTTTCAAAAAAAAGAGGTCATCTTATGTTTGACTCGAGATCTTCAACTATCTCCATGCCAAATTTCATCAATATCGGGTCAGCTGTTTAGCCATAAAAGCTTAACAGACAGATAGATTTGCGCATAAATAATATTAATATGGATGTGGAAGCTTTTAACCCTCAACGCAAAAATGAGGGATGTTATAAGTTTCAAATGTGTATTTGTGTACCTGTGTATCTATCTGTGGCATCATAACGCCCGAGCGGATGGTCTGATTTGGTTGCGGTTTTTTTTAATGAAAGCCTATTTCGCGAGATGGTTATTAACACTCGCTATGATTCAATAGAACCTGTTCAGCCGTTTCAGTATCACCAGCTTTTTAAATTGATTAAATGAATTAAGCAATTTGCAAAGGCCTTATCGATAATTAATTTTGTACTCTGTTACTTCAACGATATTGCAACCTTGACCTGATGCTGCACGATCCTTATTCAAAGATCATCAGCTTTTATTTAACTGGCAATGTTCGTATGTAAATAACATATATTCTATATATTGCAAACTATTTTTTAATTTATATATAACACAGCGGGCCGTACGATGCAGCTAGTATATAATAAGCTAAGATATTAGCTAGTAAAACTAAACATGTAAATATTAGTTTATAGACCAGTGATGTCCCATAATAATTTACTACAAAATTGGGAAAATTTTAACAGAAATATCATTGGTGAAAGCTTTGATATTATTAAAAAAAGAAAAAAAAGGAATAAAAAAGAATTCGCTCGAAACCAAGCTCAAGCTCTCGAAACCAAGTGGCTAAATAAAGTAGTCCCGTTATTAGATCGCATACCTTTTATCGATTGTCATTCGGCGGCTCAAATTTTGTGAATTCAACGCAGTGGTTTTATATAGAAGGTCGGAAGCAATTAGAAATCAGTGGCATTGGTCAGCCGAGCGCATATCCGTACTCGCGTTCTAGTGGTGCAATGACATATTATTTTTACAGCTATTTAGATCGTAAAATATGTATAAAATAATATCCTTAATTTGATACATTTTACATACCATGACAAATATAATTTGGAAATATTGCCGAACGTAGATTATTTTGATTCTTGTTTAAGCGTTTCATACACAACCGAGTAAAAATAAAGGTAACGTTTTACAAGTATTTGAATAAATATCACTGTACAAATTATATGAATTGACCTAAAAGTAAGCAAATTAGACCCGTTTGGAGAATAAACCATCTGCCGTTTAGGCAGCAGCCCGTAAGAGGCGAACGATTGGCTATATAAGTCACTTCCATCGTGGCTACAAGGTGATAGAGTTCTGCATTGTCTCGCCTGGGTCCGGTAATTTCAATACCTGTAACGTTTTATAGGCATTTAAATAAATTAGCGATCAACTGTAATCGAACTTCAATCATAGACTAAATAAGTAATAAAATCTCTTTTAAGTTTGCCAACTGATTATTATTAGTTGAAACTATTCCGTGCTAGTTTATAACCTTTGACAAGAGAAAGATAAGGATTTGGCATTAATTTCCATAAACAATCAAAATTTATAAAATTGCATACATTCCAATGTTGAACAAATAAAAATGGCTTCATCTCTGTCTGGCAAGTTAGAATTTTCATAATAGACAAAGCTACAAAAATTTTGTCAGTGCTCTAATTTCAAATCATTTAAGAAAATTAACGTCATCTGCGGCCAAAACGCCGTTACTAAAATACGCTTTCAATGTAGGTAAGTTAAAATTTAATGTAAATAACCCTTTGATTACAAAATAATAAATTGATTTTAGCGTTTATTTGTATTTTTCTATAATTTTAGTGTGTACCTTAAATCTAAAATAAAAACTAATTGTTAAAATAAAATACCCAATTGCAATATAATTTATCAATTGTTATGTAGATAGTAAACAGTTGTTCATTTAGTCCGCCATTGTTAGGGACGAAATGACACGGTTTTCCCTTGGCTATTTCATATCTAGTAGCAGTTTCCTTCAAGTTTATAACACACTTGTACTTTATTTCATTTATGATTTTTTACATAATATTATGCATTAGATACGATAACATAAACACACATGTATACTTTTTTACAGCTAAAGTCAATTGTCAACACACGTGTATTTCACCTATTATCATGTATCTAATGCATATTATGTAAATCAGATTTCTGCACTCCTCCGCAATGTAAGCTCAACAATTGTACTAGGTATGACTTTGATTTAATATATATTAAAAATATGATACAGCTGAAATAATAAGTCATAACTTGTAAATTACGGCAACTTTCAAGAATGAAACGAATTACTTTACTGAAACTGTCACCCGCACCATGCTACAGCGCAAAGAGTGTATCTGTTAAGTATGTATCTGTTAGTTAAAAATGCACTTCGATATCTATGTACTGGTGTTCTATACCTATCCTATATCGTATGCCTTATCGTACCTTAACATTTTAATTAGATGTATCAGATTTAATGATCAAATTTAAGTGAAAAAATATTTCTTGTGTTAGAGAAGTACCATTACTATGTGCGAATAATGTATAGGCAGCCAAGACCTTAGCTGATAAACCTTAAAATATTATTTAAGATTATGTGTCTTAAAATTGGGAAAATTTTAACAGGAATCCTATTAGTGCAAATTTAGATTTAATAAAAAAATTCGTCACCATACTAGTATGTTCAGTTTTATACCAGTCAGATGAAGATGCATTTCATGCAACGGCGTTAGATATACCTATAACACCGATTCACCGGTGTGCGAGTTTTCAAAGTACACAGCACAGACCACATGAATACACAGTATTAACGATTGCGATACATACAACCAACGGATTAACGTGCTTTCTGAAGCAACGCTTTCGATCAGAATCCAATCTAAACTTCAAACCGCCTCTAAGATATTTTTTGTACAAACTTTATCACAAACATATTCTACCTCTTTATTTTTAGGCAATCGTTTATGAACACACCAAAGATGTTAATGGTGCGTTGCTGTCCGAGAGTTTCATTATTCGGACGAGACGTTGCGGAACTCTAGCCCCTAGTAGCCTCCATGGTAGTGACACGCATAGCCAATCCGTCGTCTTTTACGACCTGCCTGGCAGAACGGCAGATGGTCTGTTCTTAAAAAGGGGTTTGGATCAACATGATGTAATAGGTTAATGATTATTAACTAACTACGGAAAAAATAGTAACAAGAGACTTTACTACAAAAGTAGTTTCGTTGAGTTTAGTAAACCTCAAGAAATCAGTCTAGTAATATTTAGAAAATATTGTCACCGTGAGAGCAATAGCTGTGACTAACGAGTCTAGTTACAAGTTCGGAAAATCGCTGTTTTTAAATAACGAATTTTGATATCCATCCGCGGGTTTCCGCACATCAATATTTTTATAAGATAATTAGGTCTAAATCTGAGCACTTATTTTTTATATATATTCGGTGAAAAAAATCGAGTACTTAACGCCCTCGTTCAATATGTCTTAACAGTCAACCTGAATAGTTAAAGTAAATGCAAGTAAATAAACCAGTTCAACAAATTTTACAAGATATCGTAATAATAATTATATATACCATTGCTGAAATCAAATCTAATGACATTAGAGGTTTGTTATGATTATTAGGCTTCAGGCAAGCTTAAACACCCGTACCCCAACAGACAAACCATACACAAATAATAATTGGCCACCCCGTTGGTAGCGTGGCAAACAACCTTGAGAATGTAATAGACGGGACTCGGATTCTAATACCGATAAGGAAAAGCATTTCTCTGACATGCATGGCTGTTTATAATTCTGAATTTGGATGTTTATTATACATATACATTTCTGTACTTGTATTGCGTATTTTTATGTATTAGTACTTATCGTTGACTAACATACATGTCACAAAGATATAATCTGCTTACTTCGCGATCAAAAGTATTAAAATAACGATCACTGGACAAAGGTTTTTAAATAAATATCACTTAACCAATTATAATTGATCTGAATCAATTTATATAATTTGTCCAGTGATACGAATAACTATATATTAAAACATGAAGTAAAATCTTTACCCCGTGTTGGTCCGGGCTCCTTTGAAGAATAGACCAACTGCTATAGACTTATACATATGGCATTGCCACATAGATAGCAATGCACCATTGACCTCTTTGGTGTCTATAGGCGATGCCTATAGGCAATCACACATAATATCCCTTTTTGTTTCATTCACGATCTATGGATACAAACTATGAAATAGCAATAAATACGTGTCACATGCAAGGCGCTATCACTCGTACTGACAGCATTGCACGAGTAAACAAAATGGCCGCCGCGCCGATGCGTCATAGACAATGACTGTATATATATATATCCGTTCAGTAGTTTATCAGGGCGAGCGAAGCGAGCCCTACACTAGGCCACTTTCTATGCACTTTTGTGGTACATTTTACTGAAAAAATATCGCATCTTTAGGTTTGAGCTTCGACGTGGTAGTTTATATTCATGTCTAGATTTGTTATCTACCACAAAAATACCGTTTTATAAAAATAAAAAAATAGAAGGTACAATTTGTATTAGAATCTTATTACTACTACCGCCATCTCTTATTACATTAACGAGTTAAAATTGATAGAAGATACATTTTCTATTAGAATTTTTGAACTTATTAAGAGACTACCTACTTCATGAATTGTTTCTTCATATTTGACTGGCCGCGCGCGGTTATCGTGCCCTCGTATAAAGGCGAGGTTCAAGTATAAACTGCAATAGCTATAAGGCCATCAGTTTGATCAGTTTGGCATCGAAGGTGTATGATAAAATCATTGAAAGGAGAATGCAAGGGAAGTTCGAAGTAATATTGTGGGAGGCACAAGGAGAATTTAGGTCTAGAGCAGGGATGTTTGCTGGGAACAGAGTAAATAGAGCGTTCGAGAGTTTCACAATAGGCTTATTGAGAAACAGTACAGATTTATTAATTGATTTATATTGTATTGAGATCAATTCCCAATCTCAGCCCAAGGGCGAGGGTAAAAAGCTAAAAAAAGGTATATTTACGCCCGTATCCCCGAAGAGGTAGGCATCGAGAGGTAGACAACATCCACGGTTAGCTGAAGATACTTAAGTCCCACAATGTGATAGGTGGTCAGCCTATCGCCAGTAGGGCACTTTTCCAATCCCGGGCAAAGTTGTTTTATCAGAAAACTGAAAAAACACATTTTTTCATTTGCCTGACTCTGGAATCGAACTCCGAGGATTTCTCTGAGAGAAAAATTTGAAAAATGTATTCGCTGAGTGTCTACCGTCAATTCTTCGTGCCTGCGTAGTCCAAAAATTTTGAAGGTTTATTTAAATAAAACATTTTTTGATTTTGATTTCGTAAATCGACGTAAAACCAGGAACTTCCTGATTTTAGAAAAAAAAAACAATTATTTCAGCAAAATGTCAAAAATGTGTTTTTTATAAGATCAACCTTCATTTTTAATACATATTTTTCCTTGAAAATACCAACAAACAGAAACCAAATATTCCTAGTCCAAAGCCTGATGACGCGGGCCTTTGATGCGAATGTAATGTTTAAATTAAAAGATGTAATTCTCATAAAAATACTTTTATAACAATATTACTAGATAGTATAACTTTGCGAGCCCTTACAAAGCTCTGCTTTTTGCTAGTATATATATCTTTGCTAATATATATATATATATATATATATATATATATATATATATATATATATATATATATATATATATATATATATATATATATATATATATATATATATATATATATATATATATATATATATATATAATTGAATAACACACTAATTTTCATAAAACTGTTAATGAGAACTAGATTTATGCTACGAGTATCATTAGTGATAAAAATGAGTTGCATAACTTCATATCTAGTCATGTGTTACTGACAGGTGGCTAAGTCATATAGGCAACTGTCACCCGCACCATGCTAAAGCGCAAATAGTGTAGACTCTCTCCCCGTGTTAGTTCCGGGCTCCTTTCAAGAATAGACCAATTGCCGTTCTGCCAGGCAGGTTGTAAAAGGCGACCGATTGCCTATGTAAGTCACTGCCATCGTGGCTACTAGGTGGTAGAGTTTTGCATTTTCTCGCCCGGGTCTAGTACCACCGCCTTGCCCATTCCTGCCGCAATAGCGTCAGTGCTTGTCGTTGTCGTGTTCCGGTTTGGAGGATAAGGTAGCTGGTAAACTTAAGCATATGGCATAAGACCTCGCCACACGATAGCAACGCACCATTAACAGCTTTGGTGTCTATAGGCGGTGGTTGACTCTTTCCATCAGGAGACCTATCTGCTTTTTTTTTTTATAGAAGAGGGGGCAAACGGACAGGAGGCTCACCTGATGGTAAGTGATTACCGCCGCCCATAGACAACCACACTACCAGAGGTCTTGTAATTGCGTTGCCGGCCTTTTAAGAATGAATAAGCTCTTTTCTTGAAGGTCCCTAAGTCGTATCCATTTGGAAAAATTTCTGCCGATAGCTGGTTCCACAAAGGAGTGGTGCGGGGCAAAAAATGCCTCGAGAATCGCACGGTTGTGGATTTCCAGACATTTCCTTGTTTGCTATCTTATGATATAAAAAAGACTCGTTTACGCGCATCGAGGTGACAATACTTTTTGAATACTACTAAACTGATTTCGTTGAGGCTTTTTACTTTCGTTGAGGATTACACGATACACGGCCCAAGTTCGATCATGCATGGAGTACTGCAGTTACTTTTTGGACGGTTCTGCCAAGTATCAACTAGAAGCTTTGGACTCCGTAGAACAAAGAGCCCGTAAGGTAATAAACGACGACAAGCTCACGAATAAAAAAAAACTAAATACATTTGAGCATCGTCGTAAGTTCGCCAGCTTATCAGTTTTTTTCCTTTATTGGACTATTAGACGCAGGCAAAAACTCCATCCGTACGTTGTGGTTATACCCAAAAATCAAACAAAACGGTTTTACAACTCTTTTTCGGTTTAGAACGAACTGTCTGCGTCTACTTTTCCTGAAAAATATAGTCCTAGAGCCTTTGAAACTAGAGTGAACTTTTTTGGATAGACGTGTACCACTCTCCTCTTCATCGACACTTTCCATCAGGTGAGATCGAATACAAACGCCTATTCTAATTGAAACTAAAACAAAATTAGCAATATTATTTTTTATTATCAAGCGTGTCTTGCAATATGTATAGTCTCTTACTAATAAACCTGTATATTATTTTGATGTAGGCGTTTTCATTTTCACGATAAATAATAGTTCTTAAATACATTATTGGAAGGTAGAAGGTAACATTGGTGCATGTCCCGAGGATGTTCCAGTAACTAGTTTGTATCTCGTGCATCGCTAAGTGCGTCCTGCTGGACCGCCCGAGTACTTAACCTAATATTAGGTAATTGTATTAGGTATAGCGGCGTAGAATTAATTAACTACCTCTCGGAGTTGGTCAGCTAAGACTGTCTATTGATCGTGCTTTGTGTTCCATATCTAACCATATGCTGCATGAATTTTAAGTTAGCAGCTATACTTAGCTATATATAAGTTGTTCCATTTTTGGCCTCTTATTGTATACTGTTCAAAATAAAAGTACATTTTATTTTCTTTTTATCTATACGTATACATATAATAAAACCGTAGGAAAGTCAAAACTGTACATTGAATATTTTTTTAAAAGAATACTTGGATCGTGATCTACAATCGATATCGAAGCTAAAAATACAGTTTTTAGAATTTTTGTCTGTTTGTCTGTATGTATGTCCGGGGTAAACTCAAAAAGTACTGCATGGATTTATTTCAAATTTTGCATGAATATTACTGAAAGATTGGGTCAACATATAGGCTACATATTATCACGCTATCACCTACAGGGGAGGAGCAGTGCGGAGTAAACGAAGTCCGCGCGAACGAAGTCGCAGGCAACAGCTAGTATCATAGTAAGATAGCAAACAAGCAGATGGGTCTCGTAATGGAAAGAGTCAACCATCGCTTATAGACACCAAAGATGTTAATGGTGCGTTGCTATCTTGTATGTTTAGGTCTAACTAAATGTCACATGCATAAGTTAACCGGCTACCTTACCCTCTAAACCGAAACATGACAGTGAGAAGGACTGACGCTTTAGTTACAATAGAAAGCCATTATAAGGTGTGTTAAGATTAGTTAAGTTAAGTTAAATTTTTTTCTAGTTATGATGTGTAATCATAGTTATTATGCATTTTTACACTCTGCTACATTTTCGCATTCTTCTTTCAGGGTGCAACTACATATATCGGGCTAGGGCGAAGATTCGTGCTATTGCGATATCCCGAACTGCTTCGCGAAGGGCCTTGACGCGTCACTGCAGCACTGCCCGCGGGTGATATATTTAGTGCAGCCAACACAATCCATCTATACAAATAAATAAAATTGGAGTGTCTGTTTGTAATATTAAAATAACCACTTTTTACTAAATGCATATGGATGTATACATGGTACATATACCTACTAATATTATACGAAAATATAAAATCTAAATTAATTAAAATATATTATTACGCGAAAGTCTGACTGTCTGTCTGTTACGCTTTCACGGCTAAACCGCTGGACTGATTATCAAGCAATTTGGCATAGAAATACTTGAAGATCCGGGGTCAAACATAGGCTATTTTTTTTTCACAATTATCCCCTAAAGGGCTGAAATAGGGGATGAAATTTGTATTAAAAGATATTTTGACGACATATTTATCTACTCGCGGGCAAAGCTGCGCGGGTCAGCTAGTAGTTACATAAAACTAAAAAGTTTAATTAACGGCCTCTTATAATTTGTTTGCTTTGTCGTGGGACGCACAAATATAACCTGCGGGCCGCGGTTTGATGACCAGTGCTAATACGACGTCATTATGACGTAAGTAGGTGTCGCGATGTAGTTCGGGCTAGCGCGAACCTTCGCCGTAGCCCGACGTATGTAGCTGCACCATCACGGATCTTACTGGTTGACATATTTTCAACCGACTTCCCAAAAGGAGATTGGTTATCAGTTGGGCTATATGTTTTTTACTTTTGTTACCTCAGAATTCGGTCATTTATGGACCAATTTCAATTTTTTTGGGAGGATATACTTCGCATGTGGTCCCATTAATTTGGTGAAGATCTGATACAGGGTTATAGAGATACACGAAATCGGTACTAGGATACTGCATTTTTACTACGTTAAAAATATTCCGGGCATATTTTTCAACTAATACACTTGTATAGTTCCACAATAATTATTGTTAAACAGTATTGCTTGATAAATATTACATTGAAATAGAATCTCAACAAGAACTGACAATGAAAAGCGTATAAATAAGCTCGAAATTTGTACGTATTTTATCAGTTATTGTATACTAGTTGCAACGTGCAGCCCGCTACAGTATACAAGTTTTTTGTGAATCCCGCGGGATTATCTAATTTTTCCGACAAAAAGTAGCCTATGTGTTATTCCAGGTTATCATGTACCTATGTGCCGAATTTCATTCAAATCCGTTTAGTAATTTTTCATCTAAACATCCATCCATCCAAACATCCAAACTTGTAACTGTAAGAGGTCGATTTCTGTACATTAAAGATATTTAAAAAATTTTTTTTGGAAGATACTCTTTAATCGATACTGAAGCGAAAAATGTATTTTTTTTTAATTTTTGTCTGTCTGTTTGTATCAAGGCCGCGCATCACGCCGAATCTACTGAACGGATTCAAATGAAATTTAGCATGATTAGAGTTCATACTCCGAAGATTTCTCCCAAAATTCAGTATGGTTCCCGTGGGATAGAGGATGAAAATAAAAACGTATATTTAGCTTTTATTCATTAACCTGTCATCCAAAATCCTTTATTATTTTTTTGTTCAAAAGTGAGTACTATAAAGATTATCCCTTAAAAATTTCAAGTTCATGAGTTTTGTAATTTAGAAGTTATAGACATTACAAGTTTCAACGGTTTCGGGTGGAAAGTCCAGTTGAACGTGACACACGGAGCATATACAAAACCTTTGAACGCACGGCTCAGTATAAGTTAGCGTTATCATTTCATAGTGTTTGTATAATGTATATCCATTATACAAACGCTATGAAATAATAACGCGAGAGAATCAGTTCTCGAATGTATACTTTTTTATTAAATGTTATAAATGCAATTTTACTAGCTTAAAAATTAGTAAAATATGTGTAAAATATAAACCTAAACATTTTATTTATTTATATAAGAATAATTATAATATATTTGAAAATATAACACGTCAATTTTCAGGTTTTTACTAATATCTCAGAAAGTATGTATCTAATCGAAATTGAGTATAGTAATAGAATTTGTTCTTTATAAAATTTAACGTAAGGATAAGCTATTGCGAAAGTTCACTATTTTGTTTTTACATTGCATAACGTAAAAAAGGATAAAAAAGTATCTACACGCCCATATCCTGGAATATGTAGGCAGAGGTACAAGAAGTTTACCTACGATTCGCCGAAAATACTCTCACACAATGTAATACGTGGCAAGCCAATCCGGGCAACGTTGTTTTATCAGAAAACTAAAAAAAGCATATTTTGTTTTGCCTGACCCGGGAATTGGAACCGGACCTCATATGGTCAACGACGACACCGGACCGCTAGACAACACGGTAAGTATTTCAAAATTAGATACATCGATCAGTTATCTTTTAAAATGAATGAAACTTCTGCAAAGTGTAGATGTTGAAGTGCCTAAGCTACTTAGTATACTGACTAAAGTCGGACTCCAAAATACTTTAAAAAAAATTGATAAGTAGAATATACGAACATGTACTTATAAGTTCAGTCCAGAATAAGATCAACATCTTACAGAAAACTTTACACACATATAACTTCATCAAAACAAATTCTATCAAAAGATACTTAACTTTCTTTTATTTGTGAAAATCAAAAATCAAAAATGTGAGAAAAAATACGTGGCGTTGTTGTTTTTTATTAAAGTATCATCACGCCCGATTCCCTTGCGACGTAGGCAGAATAAACCGACCGTCTATAGACTTTCCGGTTCACCGGTTTGTCGGTTGGTGAGATAAATGGTAATCCTCATCGCCGCATATTCGATCGACTATTTTTACCTATAACTGGAACCGAAAGTTTTACGTGCTCATCCGAGGCACGGCAGTGGTAATATATATACCCGTCCGCCAGTTTCCGTGTTGCTACTGAGATTTTAGATTTTCGAGAAAATCCTCGAAAATATCTCACTAACATCTTTGCCCGACCCGGGGATCGAACCCGGGACCTCATGATCTGAGCCGAATACGCTGTCCCTAGAACTCGAGCAGAGTAATTTGTTATAATAATAAAAAATCCTTGACTGATTTGTATCATTTTCAATAAGCAAGATAAGCATCTTGCTTATTGAAAATGATACAAATTTACATTAAAAATATTTTTTAGAGAATTAAAATAATAATAAATTTAAGAAAAGTGCAACAAGATTTTTTTTATTGCAAATTGTTTTCAATGAACAAGAATAGCTTCTTAGTCAAAGGCTATTTTGTTTTTTATTAATAACAAACTACAAAGCCATGTGTTAATTAATTTATTTTTAACTTCCCGCTACGAAATTTGCCTTAAATAAGAATTATTCAAAAAATAAACCTGAATAAATAACTTTTTATCTTTCTAATTAGGTATATATTTTTAACTTCCCGCTACGTAGCTACTTAGATAAGAAAGTTACTGATTTTGCCTTGATTTTCGAAAATCGAGTGTTCACCAGATTTTGACGTTTTGAAGACCTAGGAACCTTTTCCGATTATTTTCATGATGACATATGTATGTATGTGTGAGAGAGAGTGTGTATGTGTGTATGTAAACATCTCATTAATTTTGAACGGCTTGACCGATCGAAACGTGGTTAATGGGATTCGATTGGATTCCACTTCTGAAAATTTTAACTAATTCAGTCAAAATCTTTGAGAAATTTTGGGAAACCTCACAAAGGTTTTTGGCGAAACAGTATTTTTTTAATACAATTTCCAAATTAATGAACCGATATAGTACAAAATTTAATCAGCTTTACTTCTCAAAAAACTGCGTTTACGTCTCAAAAAAGTGACTTCAGTTAAACACTGCCTAAATCCCTACAAGGCACAAGGGTCGTTATCAAAGTCAACGTGTTTTCAAATCCACACTAAAAAAATCCTTTCTTAATATTTCTCCTTTGATAAAAGTGCTTCGCCGTCCAAAGTATTGCTGAATACGAGAAATACTATGGTCAGTTCCTAATAATTACTCTGCAAGGATGGCCAAACGCGAACGAAGTCGCGGGTACAGCTAGTGTATATATATATATATATATATATATATATATATATATATATATATATATATATATATATATATATAAAATATACGCATCCTAAATAATGTCAATTATAAAATGACTAGCTGATAGCGTCAAGATAGCTTTTCATAAAAATTTAATCCCTTATTTCAACCCTTTAAGGGTTGATTTTTGAAAAAAGTTAGCCTATGTTTGACCCAGGTTCTTCAAATACTTCCATACCAAATTTCAGGAAAAGCGGTCCAGCGCTTAAGCCGTGAAAGCGTAACAGACAGACAGACAGATAAACAGACTTTCGCATTTATAATATTAGTATGGATTGTTTTTATTTAAAATAAAAATCAAATTTAAAGCAAACTAAGTCGTTGTTATGTTAAATAAAACTTGAAAAACCCTTTCCAATACTTGTTTATTAACTACTTTGACGTCATCTTATTCTTACATCCTCACGATTACGTCATCATTTACGATTGCATTGTTTTAGACTACTTATTACTAGATTTTCCTCGTATTTGTAGACCAACTGCCGTTCTGCCAGGCAGATCGTAAAAGGTGATCGATTGGCTATGCGAGTCACTACCATCGTGACTACTAGGTGGTAGAGTTCTGCATTGTCTCGCCCGGGTCTGGTACCACCGCTTTACCTATTCCTGCCGCAATAGCGTCAGTGCTAGTTACTGACGTGTTCCGGTTTGGAGGGTAAGGTAGCCGGTAAATTTATGCATGTGGCATTAGACCTCGCCATAAGATAGCAACGCACCATTAACATCCTTGGTGTCTATAGGCGATGGTTGATTCTTTCCATCAGGAAACCCATATGCTTACTTGCTATCTTATGATATATAAAAAAAGTGTACAACCCTTTGCAATACTTGTTTATTAACTTTAAAATAATTAAATACTATTATGTCATCTCACTCTTACTCACGATTACGTCATAATTTACGATTGTATTGTTTTAGACGCCTTAGTACTAAATTTTTAACGAAAGTCGAAAGAATTATAATTTAATCGATAAACGGTCGTAGTACTAGATTGTTTATGAACAAATTACAATGAAACAGTAAAGTTTAGTAAATATGATGTACAGTTTGTGTATTAAGTTAATTACGAAATCTACAAAATTATCCTTTTAATTATAATTTTTTTAGGTTACATTGATAGTGTACGGAAAAAAAATATATTTAAAGACACTGTATCAACTAAGCACCGTCTCCAGCGCCCTGTAATATACCTATTATGTATATATCAGTAGCAGCTCGTTAATTTGGTTGATGTGTGTTTACACGCTCATAACTCGGAAAAGCATGAAAAGCTAGATCAATATACATATTAATATTATAAATGCGATAGTTTGGATAGTTAAATATATGTTTATTACTCAATAACCCCAAAACTACTAAATATTTAGATGAAATTTGGCACACAGGTAGATGATAACCTGGAATAGCATGTAGGCTACATTTTATCTCGAAAAAAAATGAGTTCTTTCCGCGGGATTTGCCAAAATATTTTATAATGCAGCGGGCTGAACGGCGTAGCTAGTAAATAATAATAAAAATGGAAAATTTGGGATCACTATCCATCCAATCTCTAGCACCAAAATGGTGAATTGTGGTAAACCAGAGTGTCTGCTGACATTCGGTTCACTCTGGCGATAAATCGGCAAGACACTGGTGTCTTGATAAATATTTATTAATTTACGTAATTTTACTCCTAAGCATTGAGCCGTTTGCAATGTTAAAAGTTGCTGCTCAACATTAGTTTAATCCAGTAGATGGAACTGTTTTTTACATTAAAAAATCGTCTATTTTTTAAAGTCTGCTATGTGTTGAAATAATAGAAATGTCGCTAAGTCAAAATAAGTTACTTTAATTCTGGATTAAATAAATGAAAGTGTAAATAAATACACACAAAAAGTATTGATCCAGAATATGGAATAATAAAAAAAACAGAACAACTAGTAGACGCATTTTTTAAAGTAACAATAACGTATAAGTAAAAAATAAGTTACTTTAATTCTGGATTAAATAAATGAAAGTGTAAATAAATACACACAAAAAGTATTGATCCAGAATATGGAATAATAAAAAAACAGAACAACTAGTAGACGCATTTTTTAAAGTAACAATAACGTATAAGTAACAATGTTTTTTATTAATTTTATTTGTTACATTTTCTAGAAACGCTATAAGCGCTACAGATATAATGACATTTTATATACATTTTTAAGTATTTTTATACATTTGTCATTTTGTTACTGATAATTATAATTCACCGTTTTTGTTAAAATTAAACAATTAATAAAAAATGTCTGTCCTTAACACTATATAATTAAATTTAGTCTATAGTTAATTTATGCAAAGGTAGGTAAACACAGGAACTTAAATTAGTTTCTATATTTTAATATAATTAAAGTAACGTACGAATATTGAATTGTGTAAAGTAATTTCTTAAAAGTTAAACAACCTTTTTTAGTTATTTTATTTAAAACAAAATCTAGATTAATAATATATTTAACATTTAAAATATTTTTAAATAAATAAATAAAATAAATAAATTTTCGCTGGACAAATTACATTAATTGATCTAACCCCAAAGTAAGCAAATAATTTTCTTGTGATATAGGTGTTAGTCAACTGTTATCAATATTTTACACAAACATATTTAGAATGACTATATGCGGCCATCAATATCTAAATTGTTATGTCAAAATAAAGCTGATGTGTTATTCTTTGCTTATTATTAAAATAAATTGTATATTCTATTAAATGTTTAGAATTATTCATTAATTATTAAACCTATTTTAAATTAATATTACCTTTGGCCTAAAGTCAAGTGTTTGGTAGTAATAATTAAGTCCATAATCGACTAGAAATAAACATTATAAAAGGGTTTGACAAATATTTATTCGTGCTTGTGAAATTCAGAAGTGAAATGTGCTAATATACAACAAAGTGCAATCAGTTTTGTATTTAACATAAAATGTAATCATAATATCAGTTGCTGTTTAATTAAATAAATTCTATGCCTTTGACAAACTTGAGTTAACACAACGATAGTTATATTTAGAAATATTTACATAAATATTCAAATACATTTATTAGAAACCCAAACCACTAAATACTGGAGACTTACAGAAATACAAAAATTTATGCTGATCACACAAAATGCTTGTCCCTGTCGGGAATCAATCCCAAGCCCCATTGTATAAACACTGGAGCAACGAGGCGGTTATATAAATTTATATAAATAGGTTAGAATTAGGGGTTATATTGCAAATAATTAAAAAATATACCGTAACGGAGTTCCAGATGGAAATGTTTAACCGTCACCGCCAAAAATGAAGGATATTTTGGTTTAGGAAGACAGCGCTTTCCTATTTGCGCTTTTTCGCTTTACTAATAGCCCAATGAAATATTTCCCGTGGTCGTAATCATAGGTAGCATAGGTACCGTGATTTCGTCTGCGGGAACGTTAGATTACGTGAAAAACTGTATTTTAATTTCTTTAATATATTTTAATTTGTCCTTCAATTACAACTACAGGTATATTTTGTACACAAAATATTAAATAACATTAATTATACATCGGCCAAAAATAAACATTATATATTAGTATCAAATTGTCTTAAAAAGGGATCCAAAGTTTTTTCTTCACGTATTATATATAGACTAAAATAATAACAATAATTTAAATTTATTTTCGAATGTGCTCAGTGCCTAAAAATGGTTAACATATTATTGTAAATGATTTCTGACACATTTATGATTCTTTTAATAAGCCTATTTGAACATGCGTGTAGATTATAATCTACTCGCAATCGCTAATTAGCGCTCATCTATAGCATCTAACGACGTAGCAATACGTGATAATGAACGAGGCAGAATGAGCGCTGAATTACGCACACGATCAAAATTGTTAATGATCGGAACCTGGTTTATACGCTGCATCCCATATGTCTGCAAAACAAACGCTAGAATGGAATCTGTAAAACATTATCAAGGGCAAACTAACGTGCCCTAGTACAGTCCATACTGCTTTGCCATAATACTCATATCTTTCATCCAAGCTTTCCGGTGATTTGTACGAGAATGTATTGAAAAGCCACATCGCAACATTTGTTATTAGAAGGAACATCAATACTTCGCGGCCTGGCTTTTGCCGTCGCAATTTTCTGCTGTTACTACATCGACGAAGTCCGTCGACAAGAAGAGCGGTTTGTATAACAACTTGTAGAGTCTGAAAAGTAATTTAGACATATAAATCTGGAGGATACTATAAAAGTAAGTACTTAGTTAATAAAAAAAAACTTAGTTTTAATTTATATTATAATTTACAATTATTTGAGCACAGGGAAACGGAAAAATAAACTTCTATCATGTCTTTAGATGAAGGCATAGTTAATGTTAAGATATTTTTATCGACTATGGTAAGAAATATATGTATGTACTCGTATATTAATTTGGAAGCACCTATAGGCTAAACAGCGTGGTTTTAAGCTCAAGAGGTATCATTAGATTCGTCGTTATTATAAGAGCAATACAAACTATATAGGGGTTCCCAAAAACGACGCCTTGAGGCGCTGTAAAGAATAAACACAGGCACCGCAAAATCACCGTGGAACAAAAAATGAGAGTGGTATATTTTTATATCATAAGACAGCAAACAAGCAAATGGGTCTCCTGATGAAAAGAGTCAATCATGGCCTAAAGACACTAAAGATGTTAATGGTGTGTTACTATCTTGTGGCGAGGTTTAATGCCACGTGATTAAGTTTAACAGCTACTTTACCCTCGAAACCGGAACACAACAGCGACAAGCGCTGGCGCTATTGTAGCAGAAATACGTAAGGCGGTGGTACCAAACCCGGGCGAGACAATGCAGAACTCTACCACCTAGTAGCTACGATGGTGGTGACTTGCATAGCTAATCGGTCACCTTTTACGACCTACCTGGCAGAACCACAGTTGGCCTATTCTTCAAAGAAGCCTGGACCAACACGGGGGTACCTATAGTAACTTGAGTCTCAGGAGGGTCTTGTTTTTCTTACGAATTTTTGTACTTCCATATTGAGGAAATTTTTATCCATGAGATATATGGAACACTAAGTTTTATCAAAAAAAAAATAAACTTATAAGGTTATAGCAAAAAACAATATTATCACGCCAATTTTATTATGGGTTTGGCAGAGTAAACTGAGCATCTACAAATGTCCTTGGTTCAATACGTTTTACCGGTTTGTTAGCTAGAAAGATAAGTAGTAAATGTTATCGCTGCATTTGCCATCTAATGATTATCGTTAGATATTTGCGATATCCGGGACCACTGTCTTAAGTTTGGCTCCGTGGCAATGTTAACATAGCACTATTACATTGTATTTAGTAATGATACTTCTCAGTTTAGTATCAATATAATTTATCTGAAATAAAACTTATCAGTTTAGTATCATTATTATTTGTCGCCTCATTAGATCGCGCAGTTATTTATTGCATCAGGGGTCTAGTAAATCAGTGTCGGAGTTGACCACATGAGGTCTCGGGTTCGATTCCCGTGTCATGCAATTCAAAATGTGTTTTTTCAGTTTTCAAACAAAAGCAACGTTGCCCGGGATTGGAAAAAGCGCACGGTTGGTGGTAGGCTTGTTACTTATCACGTTGTGGGACTAAGTATCTTCGGATAATCGTGGATGCACTAGTTGTACCTCTACCTACTTCTACGGAGATACGTGCGTGAAGATACTGTTTAAGTATCAATAAAGATCGGTAACATACGACAATGGGATCACCACTCATTTTTCCAACCGAAAGACCGGTGAATGAAAAGGTTCATCACGTGAACTTTAAAGGCTATAGACTTTTGGTATACACTGCCTACCTGGTAAGGGAACTGGGCGTGATGATACTTTTCTTTTCTGTATAAAGATGGTGTTATATAGGTTTTCTCAAAAGTTGTTTTACTTAAGTAATTAATTATTAAAATTATTTTACTGCCTTATAATAAGTTGAGCAACGGAACGATATTAATTTTATACAATATTCATAACGATAATCTTTCCTTGCGGATAAAATCAGCTTAAGTGTCAAACAAATAAGACTCTATCAACTCCATGGAATAATTGAAATTAGGTATCTTATAATTTTAAGCAGTTATATTTTTTATTTAATCCATTTTTTATAAATAAAATGGACAAGGTCCAGGTCCATTTTAATAAATATAATGATGGAAAGAGGAAATACATTCATATAAAAACCAAATATATTCATAGTACATTGCTATCCGTGTGGTGGGATGGCAATTCCACATGCATAATTCTATCGGTTATCCTAACCTCCAAACCGGAACATGACAATGAAAAGTATTGACGCTATTGCGGCAGGAATATGTAAGGCGGTGGTACCAAATACCCGGGCGAGACGTTACAGAACTCTACCACATAGTAGTCACGATGGTAGTGGTATGTATAGCCAATCGAGGGCCTTTTACGGCCTGCTGGCAAAACGGCAGTTGGTCTATTCTTCAAAAGAGCCAGGACCAATACGGGAGAAAATATATCGATGCCCCCTCCGAATATTCCGGGAATAAGCTATTACTGAGTTTTTCGTGTTATGTGTTTAGAGGTCATGGTTCACCTTGTGAATTTTTCACACAATTTTTCTATTGATATTTACAAGGATATAAAAATACTGTTTAACTTTATGTAAACGAATAATACGATTGTAATCTACTTTATTCTCTCCATTGACAAAAATACATATCAAACTTTTGTAACTTTTGTAACCTCGATATGAAGACAGCTTACAAAAATTTGCTTCCATTTTAGATACAATAGGTACTATTCGAAAAGTAAATATTAAAAAAATACTATTTTATTTTTCCTGAATAATTTGTATTTTTTTATTACCAAAATATTCGCGGGGGACGTCGATATCATCTATGGACATAATATATCAGACATCAAAAATAAGTATGCGTACTTTGTGTTGCTTTATAACTTACCATCAAAACAACATCAATAGATTTGATAACATTTAAAATATTAACAGTGGCAACCAATGAAAACACGGTCTCCATAAAGAATGCTGGTAGGCAAATAAATAGCAGGATATCATCCAGCAGGGAGACAGGGTGCTCGTTGATGTCCAGCTTCCGTGTTTGATTGTAAGCTATAATGACTGCGACGAACATGATTATATGTAAGCCTAGTTTAGTACAGTCATTCAACAGGTATCCCGTTTCTAGAAAGTCGCTGAAAGAGAATATTAATGGTAGGTATTTAAATTTGGTGTCGAAGTCTAAAACCCGGGTTGATGGTCGTAGGGATCATAACAATGTTTCATTATTCTATGATGTACTAGCTGTGTCCACGACATGGAAAATTTTCAAAAAAAATGCCTAAGTTTTTCCTTTAGTAGAGGAGACAGTGGGAGATCGTCCTTCACCGATCTGATAACAACATGAAACGTATATTTTATCAATTATTTTATAAACAAATATGCCTATAATTACTTGCCTATCCAAAATTGCTCATGGCTATTTTTAATTAAATTAACTTTAATCGTTTTTTTTTCATCACTTTCATACTTTTGATAACCAAATGAAATTTATTTCACTGATCATTTTTAACACAAAGAATATGCCTAGGTAGGCTTGCCTACTTATTTCTGTGTATGGCTACCTGGCAAGCAGGTGTGAACAGGTAAGTCAATATAGGTGACTTGATCGATCTGCTAACTTATCGAAAGTTATATCAAATTTTAGAATATTTTATTACAAAATCAGTCACATATATTTGCCTGCAAAAAATTGTACTAAAAGTACTGTTGCCAAGCTACAAACTTGCTATGAGTACTTTTGGATGGGCAAGTAATTATAGGCATATTTGTTTATAAATAATATTTGATAAAATATACGTCTCATTTGGTTATCAGATCGGTGAAGGACGATCTCCCACCGGCTCTTAGACCACTTATCAGCTATCTGCCAGTGAAAGTCCCGTCAAAATCGATCCAGGTGTTTCAGAGATTAACCGGAACAAACAAACAGACAGATAGATAAAAATTGTAAAAAATGTTATTTTGGTAGGTGTGCCGTGTGTACATCCATATGCATTTAGTAAAAAGTAGTTATTTTAAAGCGGTAAACAGACACTTAAATTTTATTTATTTCTACGTATAGAGTATAGATATATAAATTTTATTATATTATAATGTCATTGTAAACATGAACTCTTACTTCGTTTCACAAATATATATTTTTTTATTTATATCACAATAATTTCCTAACTTTAAAGGCAACCGATTTTTTCTTTTACATTTGTATCTGAAATTATTAAATTTTAGTCGCCTCTGTTTCAAAATATTTAAGTATAAGTGAGTTAAGTTTCTGTAAGAAAAGGATTCTCTTTAGTTGACTTTGTTTTTCTGTATTTTACCTTAATGTATTTTATAACTATTGTATAACTTGTCATATTATTACTATGGACATCGGGTTTTATATGGGTTTCATACTAAAATCGCGAAATAATGTCCTAGTTACATACCACAAAAATAGATATGTTAACAAGGTAATTTGAACACTAAATCGTTATGTCAAGGTTTAATTTCGACTAACGCGGAATTCTAGCTCTTTTTGGGTTTTGTAGTTCATTTGCCTCGGACATTTTTAGTGCGTACCCGACGGACCTCCATAGTAATTATATGTCAATACTTGTCATGTATATTGTATGCTTATAAATGTACCTATGGGTACCTACGTTGAATAAAATATTATTTGATTTATTGATTGATTGATTGATCTAGTGGTCCGTTGTCGGTGTTGACCACATAAAGTCCCGGGCTATAGAACTCTACCAGATGTTTCTACTAGCTGGTAGAGTTCTGCATTGCCTCGCCCGGGTCTACTACTATCGTACCTATACCGTTACCTATTCCTGCCGCAACAAAGTGCTTATCACTGTCATGTTCTAGATCAGAGGGTAAGGTAGCCGGTAAACTTATGCATGTGGCATTAAGACAACACCACAAGGATTGCAACACAGTATTAACATAATTGGTATCTATAGGCGATAGTCGTCTCTTTCCCGATGGAAAGAGACAACTATCTGCTTGTTTGCTACCAAAAAAAAGTAACAAGTCCACAATATTTTCTCACGTTGCTCATACTAAGCGAGCTTGTCACAATAGTTGTAACATTTTTCTCTATGTTCACTTTTTGAATAGCCTTCTGTCGGTTTATTCTTCGATAAGGACGCGGACCGTTATGGGAATATAGAAATGTTGATTCGATAAAATAATATAAAAGGTTGTAGTTGTTTACATATAGCCTATTTTCTGCAGAGTAAAATAACATTTATTTTATATTGCCTTTCAATTTGCTGCTTGCTTTCCCAGCCCCCATTTGCTTTTAGTAGGCTGCGTCGCATTTGCATATAGTGCATTTCTGTCATGCTCGATGGAACCTAACACTTTTGTAATTAAAAACTTGATTTTTATACTACAAGCAAAACTATTTTTTAAGCATAGTACCGTTGGCCTCAGACATCGTAAAGTATATACACAATATTTGTTAACATTAAGATATGAAAGTATCATCAATTTGATTCAGTTATAGGTACTATGGGGTAAGGCTGTTATCTATGCTAAAGACCTCTGTCTTTAATAATTATATCAAGAAAATTACTCTTTTTGCCTCTGCAAAAAGAGTAATTTTCTTGATATAATTATTTCTTGATTATGTATTATTTAAAAATTTCAATACAAATAATATAGACATTTTTACTTCAGTAAGATGCTTGATTACGATTAAGTGGGATCATAGCACTACTTGTACGCTTCCCGTTGAGGCGTATAAATAATACTGACAAAGTTTATTATTTATACAAGTAATATTATCCTTGATTAACACTCTTGCATATCACAAGCAATGATTTTTATATGCAGAAAGGGAAACCATCGCCTATAGATACCAAATATGTTAATGGTGCGTTGCAACCCGTGCGGTCGGATGGTAATGTTCCATGCATAAGTCTACCAGCTACATTACCCTCCAAATCAAAACACGATAATAACAAGTATTGATGCTATTACGGCAGGAATAGGTAAGGCGGTGGTACCATGTACTCGGGCAAGACATTGCGGAATCGTCACATTGATAAGGACACGTCTAGTCAATCGTTAGCCTTTTACGATCTGCCAGGCAGAATGACAGATGATTTATTCTTCAAAAGGGGCTTTGAAATTACCACTTTGGTTTTGAATCAATTTGAGTAATTTTTCTAGCGATACACATTAAAAGTTGGTAAATACAGCGATGGGTATCACCACCTATTTGCCAGAAACAAAATGGTGAATCGTAATAGATAAGGAGAGTCTCTAGAAATTTCGTTCATTCTGCCTAGTTTGCAAGAGAATTAGAATATTATTTTTTCAAATATAGCTTAAAATCAGCAGATTCTTGATTATAGGAATAAACCGTACCCAACAGGTCAAAATTACTAATAAGGCTATGTCTGCGTGACCGGGATATTTGTCAATTTTTTGTGGGATGGTAATAATAGTATTTTAGTTACCCTCCAACGTTGCTGAATACAAATCCAATGATTAACATTCCAGCGACGACCACCATAGCCACAAGGCCCAAGAACAAACCCTTGTTGGAAGCATGACAGTCTGCGTAAATTACCATATTACTTGTGTAGTCATTATCTTCATTCGCTGTCGGGATTCTAGAATATTAAAAATATTTAGTTAAGTAATTTAACTCATATATTTTAGTGAAAAAAAAATGCATAGCAGAAATAGTAATACTAAAAAATTCCAGTAAATATTCCAAAATGATTAAAATTATGATCTTCTACTTCTTCATTTAAGAAAATATAATGTTCACACAATGAACAAAAGTAATCCTGCTAAGTAAGTTTATCTTCTTCACAGAATAAGTAATTCCTTTCTAGAGCTATTTAGGAATTTACCAGTAAACAAATAAAAAAAAGTCAGCCATTCGATCAACGTGGCGTCAGCAATCGTTTGCTTTTAGGAAACGCCAGACCACAAAGCAGATGGTTTGTTTTTATGAAGGGGTTGAACCAACTTGTTAATAATAAAAAGCAATTACTTGCAAATGTTTTGGTTGTCCTCCAAGCTGGACGTGCCGTCACTGCTGTCTTCATTATCACATGCACCCACATTACTCCAGATGATATAATAAACGGCAACTAAAAATATATATTAATAATATGAAGCTTACATCCTCGAAATATCAGGTAGAGGTGTTATTTAGTTAACGATAATCCAACGTTATGCTACCAATTCGGACACTTTCTTTTTTCAAAATGACTTGGAGTTGATGTTCTTCATGACCTAAACAGAGTGCTCCTCAGAGTTAAAATTGGTTGGCTTAGAGCCCACGCATAAGGTGTCTCCTGTAAGACCTCGGCTTAGAAAAGTATCAGTACGAGTACCGTACATTTTATAAACAAATCTTAATTATAAAATTTCTTTTCAACCGACTTACCAAAAGGAAGAGGTTATTAATTAAGCTGTATATTTTTTTGTGTTTGTTACCTCAGAACTCATAAGAATCGATATGGATTTTTTTTATTTGAGAGGGATAAATGAGACCATACTCCTCATATGGTTTCATTTATGTTTTCCAATTTGGTGAAGATCTGATGCAGAGTTCCGGAGATATAGAAAATGGGAAGTCGGTTGCTGTAGGGTTAAAAAAATATTATGTTATAGAGTAGTGTATAAAAATATTCATCTCATCAAGGAAAGAGACAACTACTGGCTATAAACACCGAGGGTGTTAATGTTGTATTGCTATTGATGTGGCGGGATGATGAGCCACATGCATAACTTTACCAGCTATCTTACACACCACAAAATTGAAACACGGCAGTGACAAGCATTGACGCTAATGCGGCATAAATAAGTAAGGCGATGGTGTCAAACCCGACGTTGTAGATCTCTGCCACCAGTAGATGGTAGAGACTTCAACGTTTCATTGCAGAACTGTGTCATAACTACAGGATTCGATGATCCCGGGATCCCGGTCAAATATTTGATCCCGAAATTTTCGGGATTAAAATTAATGAATCCCGGGATTTTCGGGATTGATAAATTTTTTAATTAAAAATGTGCATGAAACGAAACGCACTTATCTTGATTTGATATTTGGCAGCCAACTTGTTTACAGCCTCTTCATAGTAGGGGAGCCCAAGAGGGGATTTTGGGATTTACTCGAGCGCGTCAGATTAACATAGGGGGGATACCCCGCATACCGTTGAGGCTTTCCACCAAATATAAGCCCTTTATATAGAGGGGGTTAACTAGGGTAGAAAAAAAAAAACAAAATTAAAATACTTTGGCTTGTGGAAATTGTCAGATTATATTTTTTTCGTTATTCTTACATCATTTCCTATATAATAAAACAGATTTCAGACGCGCTCGAGAATGTCAAAACAACGTTTTCTTTACCATCGCGGCGTTTTCTGTAGACCTTTTCAAGGTGTACAAATACTTAGTACATTATTTTGATAAATCTCGGAGAGCTTAGCCTGCGTTTGCAATGTAAGCGGAAAAAATATAATTATTTACGACATGACATCAGAAAACTCAAAAATAGCAGTATTTCTCTACAATTTATTGAATGTTATTATACATATAAACCTTCCTCTTTAATCACTCTATCTATTAAAAAAACCGCATCATAATCCGTTGCGTAGTTTTAAAGATTTAAGCATTCATAGGGACATAGGGACAGACAGAGAAAGCGACTTTGTTTTATACTATGTAGTGATAGTATAATTTTGTTTAACCGCCTCTTTGAAGATTTAAAGCTTGAATATTCAGTGTTCTCACAAAACTAAAAGTAAAATAAAAATTGATTTTGTTATATTTTACCACTTTCCGTTACCAATACAATCCCGGGACTATCCCGGGATCTCGAGATTAACTGTAGGTAATCCCGTAATCCCGGGTTAGAAAAATCAACCAGGGTCAAATCCTCTAGTCAGTAAGGTAGTGATACAGTTCTGTATTATCTCGTTCGAGTTTGGTACCATTGCTTTACCTATTCCTGCTGCGACATCGTCAGTGCTTATCACTGTAGTGTTTCGATTTGGAAGGTAAGGTAGCCGGTAAACTTATTCATGTGGCATTAAGATCCCGCCAAAAGAATAGCCACGCACCATTAACATTTTCTTTGGCTATAAGCGATGGTTGTCTCTTTCTTGTAGTTTTGAAACCTATGATTGTTTTAGTAAATTGTTTTACTTTAAAACTCCAATACAATATTTATATTATCGACAAAAATGCATACGATATGTAAAGTGTATCGATACAGTTGCGATACCCTACGATATTATTTATCAGTACAAAGCGATATCGGGCATCGCTAATAATTACCAGGGTAAGGAAATTTGTAAGTTCAAAAAAATAATTTAAGACTTAGTAAATAATGTCACTCTCTTCGAATTTTATAAAAAATGGCCATGAAATGACATGCAAATGCAAACAAGAAAATAAATGATACCGAAGCTGAAATAGTTTGGATGTTGCAAACGTGCATGCCTCATAACGCTCAAATCACCACGCATCACGCTGAATTTAAAAAATAATTAATGACCCTGAATTATATAGTAATTTTTAATAAGAGCTTGGTCTTGACACATCCATAAATACAGACATCAGAACGTCCACGATTTTTGTTATATACGAGTATTACTTGACAAATATTTTTAAAAGTATCAAATGTGATTATAAAAAGGTTGTTATTTATATCTGTACTTATACTTAAATGAAAAATCAGAAATCAGAAGTACTTTATTCGATAAAACTTTTTACAAGTTTTTTTGACGCGTCAACATTTTTTTAAACTACTACCGGATCGGAAACGCGGCCATATAATATGGAATTAGTGAAATCCATACTAATGTTATAAATGTGAAAGAACTCTGTTTGTCTGTCTGTCTCTTCTTCAAGCCTGAACCACTGAACCGATTTGGATGAAACTTGATATAAAGATAGCTTGAAACCCGAGAAAGGATATAGGATAGTTTTATCCCGAAAATCTCATGAGAACGGGAACTATGTGGGTAAAATCCCAGGACTATTATTTAAGAAATATTTTCACGCGGACGTAGTCGCGGGTACAGCTAGTATGAATATAACAGATAAAGTTTAAGTCCAGAAAAATGCTTGAATTTGATATATTGAGAGCAGAGCACTACTTCAAAGCTTTTATGAGGCATGTAAAAGGTGGCGATATAAGATGACCGCAAGGGTACTATTACTCTTTCTTTTACACCATAATTTCCATCGCATCAGCTGCAACAGCATCAAACAAAAACACAGTAAACGCGTATTTTATTTCGTGACGTCATTGTATATCGTACGCCCCGTCTGGGACACATCTGGTACATCAGCCGTTGACATTTATATCTACCAAATACGCAAGTAAACTAGGAACAACATTTTTTTATTATCTTATTATTATTTAACTAGCGACCCGCTCGGGTTCTAAATAGATGTTTAATAATATGGTGTAAAAATCTTTGAAATTCTCGGCTTTTGTCTAATATTTTAAGCACTTTGTCTATTGATGAGAACTGCACGAAAATTCGTTGCGTAGTTTGAAAAAACCTAAGTGAACATACAGCAAAAGCCACTTTGTTTTATACTATGTAAAGAAAAGAAGATAATAATGTACTTACCAATAAGAATATTGAATTCGACACTGAACGGATATAAGTAGGGTGAAAAGTTTTCGACAATTGTTCTTATAGCATCTGGACCTTGACACTCAGCGTTATATAGTCCACTTACATCAAACAGAGGTTTAAACTCTAAAACCAAATACATGTAATTAATTACCCATGTCATGCTTCTTAACATTATTGTCCTAGGCGTTCAACAATCCTTAAGCTGTAATAGCGAGACTTGTTGGCAGACGGTGGTCTGCCAGCTGAACATTCGCATAGAATAAATAATAGTATTACATACATTGATTACATAACCTTACTGTTATAAGATGAACTTAACAAAAGTGATTTCTTTGGCATAGGATAACAAGCCTAGTGGAAAATAAACCATCTCCTGAAGATGTAAATGGTGTTGGTTTCCATGAAGTAAGATGGTAGTGTAACGTGCAAAAGTTTACCGGCTACCCTACCTTTCAAACTAGAACTCGTCATTGAAAAGCAATAGCGATATTGCGTTTGGAATAGTTAAGGCGGTAGTACCAAAAAATCCGGTCGAGACATTGTGGAACTGTACTAGGTACCTAGTCGTCGCGATGATAGTGATAGGTATAGCCAATTATTCGTCTATTATGAACTGCCTGGCAATATTGAAGTCTTTTCTTCAAAAAGAGAGCCCGGACAACACGAGGAATCCTATTTAATATTTCCTATTGGTAGTGTATTTTTTGTATTATAGAATAGCAACAAGTTAATGGTTATCTTGATGGAAAAGACAACCACCATCTATGAACACCAAAAGTGTAAGTCGTGTGTTGCTATCCGTGTAGCACGGATGGAATACTAAATGCATTAGTTTTATAGCTTCTTAACCCACCAAACCGCAACAGGACAGCAAAAGCACTGACGCTTTTATGACAGGCATAGGTAGGACGGCGGACAAAACTTAGGCGAGATGTTGCAGAAGCATTATAGTCATGATTTTTCTCTTCTTTTACAAGATGCTTAGTTGCTATGCTTCGAAATGGACCCTAATGAACACGTGCTCAAGCTGTTTTCTTGACCGCACATCATGCAAAAACCGCTGAATATTGTGACAAGAAATATAAACCGTTATATTCAGAGGTTTTAGGTAAACATCATCATCATTTTGATGGTAAAAACTATGATATTTCTCAATTCTGTAATATAATTTTTTAAGATAGCAAACTAGCAAATGATTCCCCTGTTGGGAAGAGACATCCGCCGCCTATAGACATTGACGCTTTTTTTTTCATCGAATATCACATTCCATCACATTCCATGACGGCCATACTATTCGAAATGGAGCCCCACGTATACCAACGGAACCGGCTATCTATCGCGGAGCATGTTTGGAGCCGTGCGGAGACGTATATAGCAGTTAAGAGCCGTGTGGAGCCGTTCAGCCACCACAGAATTTAAATATGAAGAAAATATTAACAGCAATTCCTATTTAAACATTCCAAATTTCTTCACCACATTGTGAAATGCCGTCCGGGCTTGGCCACAGTAAGCTGGACGAATCGTACCATACAGTAGGTTGCAGTGCGTAGTTATTAGTTATTATTACACGTATCATATGTTACATTTGTCACAAACCTGCCGTTTTATCATATGAATAATTATCATTTTCGTTTGTTGAATTTCCATACATAGCATTGGCATATATTGTTAGAGCAAGGACTGTTTCCCTCACAATTGTTGAAATCCAGAAACATAAACTGCTACCGATCATATGCATAAAACCAAAATGTGCCAAGCCCTGTAAATAATAAATGTTATGATTGTGATATTTGTCTGTCTAAAACAACAATAAATCTTATATATATAAAAATCAATCCCTATTTTCCTTGGTCACAACATCACGCCTGAATGGCTGAACCAATTTCGGTAATTTTTTTTTGTTGTGTTTGTAATTGTGAGGAGAAGGTTCTTATAAAAGAAAATATTAAGAAAATTGCGCGGAAAAATAGAAAATTTAAGAATACTTAACCACCATATAAAATTTAATGCCATTTTGGATGCGTGGAAGGGCAATCTCGTAGGGCGTAGACTTATATAAATTACGTGTCACGTTTTTTGTCCGCTATGGATTCCTAATATGAATGGCAAAACAACGTTTGCTGGGTCAGCTAATCTATATATATAAAAATCAATCCCTATTTTCCTTGGTCACGACATCACGACTGAATGGCTGGACCAATTTTTTGTTTTTTTGTTTGTAATTGTAAGGAGAAGGTTCTTATAAAAGAAAATATTAAGAAAATTGCTCGGAAAATTAGAAAATTTAAGAATACTTAATCACCATATAAAGTTTAGTCCCGTAGACTTATATAAATTAAGTGTCACGTTGTTTGTCCGCTATGGATTCCTAATATGTAAGGCAAAACAACGTTTGCCGGGTCAGCTAGTTAAGTATAAAAATGTAAAACTGCCTGCCTCTTTACCACTAACTTTATAGCGATCCTGCCTCTTTATCACTAACTTTATGTGATCAGAGTGCAAGGGATATAGAAAACTAAAGCGTTCTCGGAGAGATTCAGGTAAAATATTATTAAAAAAAATATTATAGAGAAGACTAAGTGAATGTAAGTTCCTGCGCGCTCGAATTGGAAGCCTGAAAGTAAAGACATGGTCATACTTCCTAAGGCCGAATATGAAGCATATGCAAACATTTTGTAAACGTTCAAGTTTAATGAGACCCTCTTCAATTATATCCAGGTAGCATACATCCGCATAATCAAATATGTGGAAAATAAGAGATTAGACTAAAGTTATTTTGATTTTGGTATCTGCTGTTATAGTGGCAACAGAAATACATCATCTGTGAAAATTTAAACTGTCAAGCTATTACGGTTCACGACATACAGTCTGGTGACAGATAGACAGACAGGCGGACGGACAGCGATATTTAGTAACAGGATTCCATTAGTACCCTTTGGGTACGGAACCCTAAAATATTTACATACTTAACTACGTTTCGGAAGAAAATATAGAATAATGACCAATATAATTTGCAGAATTTGTAGCATGATGCATGTTGCTCAGACTTTTTTGATTTTTATGTGTGTCTATGTGTTTATAAATCCAATAGAAAATTCGGCTTACCTGCGCACGTAATATGAGTACGTTTGAGTACTTGAATATGAAATAAAGCTGCACAAAGCAATAAAGTGGATTGCAGACGTCCAGAACTACTTGCATTATATTTATGCATTCATTATTGTCTATATTGTCGTCATAGTAATATGTGATCTGCACGGTAATAAGCAGGATAGAATGAATTAAATGGCCCAGGGCGAATCCTTAAAATAATTTCAAACGTTAGAAAATAAGTTTTTAGTGAACTAAGATTTTATTTTTAGCATAAGATACAAACAGGCGGATAACTCTCCTGATAGAAAGAGATAACCATCGGTTATAGAATAAAGTAACATAACAAATTTATATTTATCAGAATGTCTGTGTCCCTGTCAGTCCGTTGCGCTTTCAAGGCTAAGTCAGTGAGCCAATTTTAATGAAGTTTAGCAAAGAGATATTGGAAGACCCGGGATCAAATTTAAGCTACTTTTGTTTTCAAAAATCAACCCCTAAAGGGCTGTGATAGGGGATGAAAATTTATATGAAAGATTGCAATATGTTAGTCAACTCGCGGACAAAGCTACGTGGGTCAGCTAATGCTATTACTAATAATATTATACTTGCATTTTTTATATTAAAAGATTGGTAGTAAACAAGCAGATGATTCCTAATGGAAAGAGATAACCGTCGCCTATAGACATCAAAGGTGTTAATGGTGCCCTGCTATCCGTGTAGGGAGATGATCGTGCCAGATGCATAAGTTTGCCGGCTACCTAACTCTCAAAATCAGAACACAGTGACAAGCACTGACAAGTGGTACCAGACCCGGGCTAGACAATAATAATAAATAATAAATATTGCTGGACAAATTACAAGAATTGATCAAACCCCAAAGTAAGCAAATTATTTGCGATAGTCAAACAATACTAACACATAGAAATATATATATGAAAACTATTACATAATAAACACCCAAACCCAGAAATATCAATGCTCATCACACAAATGTTTGTCCCTGTAGGGAATCGAACCCAAGCCTCCTCGATTCGTAGTTAGGTTTGCTAACCACTCGATCAACGGGGCGGTCAACACAACAATGCAGAACTCTACCACAAAGAGGCCACGATAGTAGTGGATCGTACAGCTAATCGATGCCCTCTTACGAATTGCCTGGCTCGGATCACCACGAGGCATGGAGTAGGAGAAAGTCGAGGGGGGGGGGGGAGGTGGATCGAGTTAAATAAAATATGTAGACGTTAAATTACATAATCACTACATAGTATAAAACAAAGTCGCTTTCTCTGTCTGTCCCTATGTCCCTATGTATGCTTAAATCTTTAAAACTGCGCAACGGATTTTGATGCGGTTTTTTTAAATAGATAGATTGATTTTTTAAGGAAGGTTTTAGTACATAAATCTTTCCTATATTCACCCGGGAACAAAAGCTACGCGGGTGAAACCGCGGGCAGGTCGCTAGTGCGTAATAATAGAATCTTACCAGCGGCTCCCATCTTTAAGTAAAAGCTACCAGAATGCCGGCCATGACTAAAACAATAGTCGTGATTAAGTGGGGTTAGTATAGCGGAGGGCCATATTTGAGATCTGGTGCTTTCTGGTGTTCTTTCCCCCGATCTCATATTGGCGAATTCTTCCTACAAAAACAAATATAATATTATTAAGATCATAAATATACAATTATTTTTTTTTTTTTTGTTTTATAGCACTCACCCCGTGCTTGGGAATCTGGAAAAACCTTAAAAACAGCAAAGAAAAATATCGACACGCGGGATTTGAACCTGCGACCATTTCCCTAAAGCCGGGACGCTCTTCCGCTGAGCTAGTGTCGACAGGCTCGAGGCGGCGAAATTCTTCTTTGCTATATGATCGATTACGTCGATTGTACTGATCGCTAGCTATACATACGTATAACTAGTTAAATGAGTTCATCGTTACAGATGAAATTCACATTTATAATTTTGATCAGTACTTTCGTATTTCTAATTATTTTTGTTTTATAGCACTCACCCCGTGCTTGGGAATCTGGAAAAACCTTAAAAACAGCAAAGAAAAATATCGACACGCGGGATTTGAACCTGCGACCATTTCCCTAAAGCCGGGACGCTCTTCCGCTGAGCTAGTGTCGACAGGCTCGAGGCGGCGAAATTCTTCTTTGCTCACCCCGTGCTTGGGAATCTGGAAAAACCTTAAAAACAGCAAAGAAAAATATCGACACGCGGGATTTGAACCTGCGACCATTTCCCTAAAGCCGGGACGCTCTTCCGCTGAGCTAGTGTTGACAGGCTCGAGGCGGCGAAATTCTTCTTTGCTATATGATCGATTACGTCGATTGTACTGATCGCTAGCTATACATACGTATAACTAGTTAAATGAGTTTATCGTTACAGATGAAATTCACATTTATAATTTTGATCAGTACTTTCGTATTTCTAATTATTTTTGTTTTATAGCACTCACCCCGTGCTTGGGAATCTGGAAAACCCTTAAAAACAGCAAAGAAAAATATCGACACGCGGGATTTGAACCTGCGACCATTTCCCTAAAGCCGGGACGCTCTTCCGCTGAGCTAGTGTCGACAGGCTCGAGGCGGCGAAATTCTTCTTTGCTATATGATCGATTACGTCGATTGTACTGATCGCTAGCTATACATACGTATAACTAGTTAAATGAGTTCATCGTTACAGATGAAATTCACATTTATAATTTTGATCAGTACTTTCGTATTTCTATTTATTTTTGTTTTATAGCACTCACCCCGTGCTTGGGAATCTGGAAAAACCTTAAAAACAGCAAAGAAAAATATCGACACGCGGGATTTGAACCTGCGACCATTTCCCTAAAGCCGGGACGCTCTTCCGCTGAGCTAGTGTCGACAGGCTCGAGGCGGCGAAATTCTTCTTTGCTATATGATCGATTACGTCGATTGTACTGATCGCTAGCTATACATACGTATAACTAGTTAAATGAGTTCATCGTTACAGATGAAATTCACATTTATAATTTTGATCAGTACTTTCGTATTTCTAATTATTTTTGTTTTATAGCACTCACCCCGTGCTTGGGAATCTGGAAAAACCTTAAAAACAGCAAAGAAAAATATCGACACGCGGGATTTGAACCTGCGACCATTTCCCTAAAGCCGGGACGCTCTTCCGCTGCGTCTACTACACAAACACTAGCTCAGCGGAAGAGCGTCCCGGCTTTAGGGAAATGGTCGCAGGTTCAAATCCCGCGTGTCGATATTTTTCTTTGCTGTTTTTAAGATAAATATACAAGTAACACCTTTATGAAAAAGAAGGAGTGCATAATAAAACTTCACACAAACACTGAAATTGATAGCTTTTTAAATATTATAAAATAGCAAACAAGCAGATGGGTCTCCTGATGGAAAGAGTCAATCATCGCCTATAGACACCAAAAATGTTAATGGTGCGCTACTATCTTGCGGCGAGGTCTAATGCCACATGCATAAGTTTACCGGCTACCTTACCCTCCAAACCGGAACAGGACAGCGACAAGCACTAACGCTATTGCGGCAAGAATAGGAGACCATCCATCAGGAGACTCATCTGCTTGTTTCCTATCTTATGATATAAAAAAAAAATACAATAAACAAAGAAAATAAAACATAACATTTTTAAAAGACATAGTTACAATTTACATATGTAGAAAAAAAAAGAAAATAAAAATTAATAATGTTAATGTATAGCAGGATGATGGTAAAATGGTAAGCCACTCAGCAAACACATAGGGTGACAAGTATTATCACCACTACAGCTGATTTTCTGGGCTACCTTTGGGTAAGTAAGTAGTATTATCACGCTACAATATTTGGGTAGGCAAGTAGTATATGAAAGCACATGGTGTTACATTCCTGTCACAAGCAAAGCAACATACCATTAACAATTTTGTGTGTATAGGCAATTTTTATGCGTTGCTTTGTTTGTTACCTTTTACATATTAAGTAATTGACACTAACCTCCTGCTTTTTGTAAAATTCGCTTAATTTCTCTTCATGTAAACCTTTCATTTTTTGATTCTTCAATGCAACACTTTTGTATCGAGTTATGTCGATAATTAAATATAATTGGTATAAAAAGCCCAAGCTAAGTAATATAGCAGAATATATCTGAAAATGTCAAAAATAATTATATTCATACTAAGCTATATTAATATTATAAATGTGAAAGTTTTCATGTTAGGATGTTTGAATGGGTGGATGGAGGGACGGATGTTTGTTACTCAATCACGCTAAAAGTACTAAACGGAGTTGGATGAAATTTGGCACACAAGTAGATGATGACCTGGAATAGTACACAGGCTACTTTTTATCCCGAAAAAATGAGATTTACCAAAAAAAATTATAATGCAGCGGGCTGCATGCTACGGCTAGTATTATAAATTTGAAAGTCTGTCTGTCAGTTTGTTACGCTTTCAAGTCTAAGCCGCTAAACCGATTTCAATGAAATTTATCATGAAGATAGTTAAAGGTCCAAGGTCCAAGATAGGCTTCCTTTTTTTAAAAAAAAATAACCTCTAAGAAGCTGACGAAAAGGATGAAAAGTTGTGTGAAAAACTATATGAACGACATGTTAATCTAGTACGTTGTCCTTACAGAATCACGGCCCAAAGCTATGGTTTCTAATTTTCGATATTTTATATATATATATATATATATATATATATATATATATATATATATATATATATATATATATATATATATATATATATATATATATAGCGAGGTAGACAGAGTAAAGCGAACATCTATAGACTTTCTTATAGAATCGGTTTTAAGATTAACCGGTTTGACGGTTGGCGAGATGAGTGGTGATCCTCACCGTTTCGTTTTACCGATCTAATAACGATTATCGACTAACAATAACCAGGTCCGACGGCTTTACGTACTCATCCGAGTCACGGGAGTGTTAACACACCACCCAATCCACCAGACTGCTACTGAGAATTTTCGAGAACAACTTCAATAACACTTTTGCCCTACCCAAGGATCGAACCTGGGACGTCATGATTTGTGAAGAATCGGCTAACCCCTAGACCACAAGGCAATCTAATATATAAAAACTAGAATAATTAAACCGTACTTACCAGCGATGGCGATGACTCCAAAAATGAATCGGATATATAAAATATTAAACCAAGTGTGACTAGTAAAACTGCATACATACAGCTTATTATTAACGTTAAATATTTCCTGCGAAAAAAAATATAGGTATCTATATGTATATGTGTTTTAGCATTGATAAGTTGCTAGGGAAAAATTCAAAACTTTTTAAGAAAAGAAAAAATTTTGTCACGCCTCGGTTAGATCTACACAATACGCAAATTAATAATAATAAATAAATAAATATTCACGGGACAAATTACACTAACTGATCTAACTCCAAAGTAAGCAAATTATTTGCTTGTGTTATGGGTGCTAGTCAACGATACTATTACATATAAATACATACATAAATACTGAAATATATTTAATAAACATCCAAACCCGAAAATACTAACATTTATGCTCGTCACACAAATGTTTGTCCCCGTCGGGGATCGAACCCGAGCCCCGTCATTGCGTAGTCCGGGTCGCTAACCACTCGACCAACGGGGCGGTCAATATTAGTAGACAGTGTTGGGCGGGGAACGTGTAGCCGCTGATATAATCAAATGCTTGTAATTACTTGTAAATGTCAAACGCTTGTAGATATATCGTAAAAAAATAGAAATATGCCATCGGGTCTGGTACCGACGCCTTACCTATTCCTGCTACAAAACGTCAGTGCTAGTCACTGTCGTGTTCCGGTATGGAGGGTAAGGTAGCCGGTAAACATATGGATGTGATATTACACCTCGCCACAAGACAGCAACGCACCATTAACATCTTTGGAGTCTATAGGCGATGGTTGACTCTTTCCATCAGGAAACCCATCTGCTTGTTTGCTGTCTTATGATATAAAAAATGTTATGCTATTTTATCGTGTTGAATAAGAAGCAAACACTTTAAAAATACCACTAAAGGTGATTTTATTTCATTGGTAAATAACTATATTGGTAAATAAGCTTCAACTTTCATTTACACCCAGAAGCTAACTTGTGGGTGTAAAGGCAAACTACACTACATAAATGCAAGCTACACTGACAACCTACGAAATTGTGTTAAAATGCATTCTCGCTTTTAGGAGTGAAGGTGATATCGCTTTCCGGTTCAAATAAATAAGTAAAAACATGTATCTCATCATTACGCCTTTTATGGTAAGCGTGAGTGTGCGTTGATACGGTGACGTTCTCTTTCCGCGTTGATTTTTTACTGATTTTATTTACCCCCCAGACCACACAAATACTAACAAACTCGCTATTGGGAAGAAAATGTGTCGCCGCGCATTTGAGCAAATGCTCCTGTCACTGTGAAAAATGTCATACATTTGTAGATATCGTGAAAAAATAGAAATGACCCTTATAGTGATTTTATTTTATCGGTAAGTAGTGTAACTCTGTATTTCTGCATATAAATGCAAGATACACTGATAAACTAGGAAATTGTCTTGAAGGGCGTATCCATTTAATCCGTGGTTTATCCCGTGTTGTTCCGGACTCCCTTTCAAGAATAGAGCATCTACCTTCTGTCAGGTAGTTTACAAAAGATAATAGATTGGCTGAATGTGTCACTACAATCGTGATTAGTAGATGGTGGTAGAATTCTGCAACGTCTCGTCTAGGTCTGGTACCACCGCCTTATCTATTCCTGCCGTAATAGCGTCAGTGCTTGTTACTGTCGTATTCCAGTTTGGAGGTTAAGACAGCCGGTAAATTTATTTACATATTTTTTTTTATAATTATCTTAATTCAATTAACCGTACGAAACAAAATAAAAACTGCACATCGTTTTTGTTCCGCCTTGGTCTTTTACCGGCCACAATAGCGTCACTGTAGTGCCCCGGTTTGGAGGGTAAGGTAGCCTCCTAGGTAACTTATGCAAGTAGCTTTGCTATCGCGCTACGTCCAGCCTTGTTTTGATTAGGTATAATCAGGGTCGGTGTTAGGTAAAATATATATTTTTATATCATTAGATAGCAAATAACCAGATGGCTCTCCTGATGGAAAGAGAGAAGTTGCGTTGTTATCCGTGTTTCGGGATGCAATGTCACATGCATAAATCTACCGGCTACCCTACCCTCGAAACCAGAACATAACAATGGCAAGCATTGACGCTATTAAGACAGAAATAGGTAATGCGGTGTTACCAAATACCCGGGCGGGACGTTGCAGAACTCTGCCACGTAGAAGTCATGATGGTAGTGACGCGTATAGCCAATCGGTCGCCTTTTACGACCTGCCTGACAGAATGGGAGATGGTTTATTCCTCGAAGGGAGTCCGGACCAATACGTTTTGTTATAAAAATTACCTGGCGGGATATACTTAATACTCGTAATTTAAACGCAGTAAATTTATAACAACTAATTTCCGATATCTTGAAACCTTGGATCAGGTTGTTTGCCTAATTTGCATGGAACCAAATGTGAAATATATTTATTATATATTTCCAACTTGGTTTCCAAACAAAAAATATTTTTTTAATCTGTTAAAATATAACCGAGTTCTGTTAAGAAACAAAAAAAAAATACAGCCGAACCTCCGCCTGTTTGGGAAGGCGGTTGAAAATATAGATTAGTAGAAGATTGTTTTATTTATTTATAACTACAAACTTTCAGATTTCAGGATTTTACTTATTCTATAAAGATTCTATAAAGAAAACATTCAGTGTAGCCAGACCTAGTTTTGTATCTAACGTGTTGGTCCGGGACTCTTTGAAGAAATAGATGATCAGCTGTTCTGCCAGGCAGTTTGTAAGCGGCGTACGATAGACAGATAAGTAATGGTTGAGTTCTAGATTGTCTCGGCCAGCTCTGGTACTACTGCCTTACATATTTCTGCCGTACTAGCGTCAGTGCTTGTGACTGTCATGTTCCCATTTAGAGGATAAGGTAGCCGGCAAACTTGTGCATATGAGATCAAGAGTCCACCAAAAATATAGCAAGGCACCATAAACATTTTTGGTGTCTACAGGCGACGGTTGTCTCTGGATATAAGGAGTGCCATGTGTGTTTTTTTATATATCATAAGATAGCAAACATAGCTATCTTATGATATAAAAAAATACACTTTGAAACAAATCAAACTGCCTGTTAATCACAAACAAAAAGCAAATTACAACTTAGGCGATTTAATACTTCTCTAATAACTTACGCTGTAAGACGTTTATTATCTTCGGGACTGGTTGGGGGAGGTGCTTGCGTCTCTATTGAACGTAAAGATTGTGCATCCATTGTCGCAACCGACCGCTTCCGAGGGGTCAGCCCTCCTCTGTAACTATCTAAAAGGATGTCATATATTAATTTTTACGGTTGAAATTTAACTGGTTAAAATAAGAGATAGCGTTTGATTTAAATTTTACTTTAACTTGGTTCTGAAGTGTTTCCGCCATTATCAAAGCGATTTGACTAACTGTATAATAATTTAAATTATTTTCAAGAAATCTTTAATTATTGAAGTTTAAAGAGCTTTTTCATACATGCATATGTTGCTGAAATCGTATACAATATAAGTAATAAAAATATTATTATATTCGTTTTTTTAATTCTACATCAATTTACCAATTGAGTACAATTTTTAATCATCACTTTTCTTAAAAACTTGCAATAATTAAAAAAATTTAATACCGCAAATTAAATCAAAATTGGATTATCCGTTCCCGAGTTTTAATTGATGAAAAATTAAAAAAAAGTGTTTTTCGTTTTAACTTCGAGATTTTTTAAACCAATAATTTTTTGTACTTGAAAACCTATATCGAATGCCGTTTCAAAAATCAAAATCGAATCAATTTTAAAAAACTTATAGCTTTTCAAAAATTAAAATAATGTTTTTTACAGAACACTTATTTTTTTAAATAACTTTTAAACTAATATACTGATTGATTTTAAAGTCTAATCACCATTTTTAATTAAAAAAGACTCCGTCCAATACTGTAAGTCGGGTTAACGTCGGTTGATTTGTTCGGAATTTATCAATGACAAAAAAATGTTAACAAGTATTTTTTGCCATTTCTTAGAAATTTTTCCATCTCTTGATTTTGAAACCAATTGAAAAATGTAGAGCTCAAAAATGGCATGGAATGGGATTCGGAAGATCTTTAAAAATTAAAATATGTACTGTCACACTAAACTCTTTGAGCTCAAACATCTATCTTCATGTATAGTTTTTGTTTCTGTAGGCTTAAAATAGACCATTTTAGCGGAAAGCTTCAGGGTCAACCGGCTTACAGATTTTTTTTTACTCATTATCTGTACTTTATTGTATTGGTGGTTTAACTGTGGCTTATAGTATTATAAGTGTACTGGTGTCATTATCATGTTCATTCATTATCTGTAGTTTTAATAAATGCAATAAAATTACAGCAACCGATTTCCCATTGTGTATTTTCGGAACCCTGCATCAGATCTTCACCAAATTATAATGAGACCATACGAGAAGTATAGCCTCCCAACAAAAAGAATTTTCAAAATCGGTCTATGAATTGATAAGAATCCTCATTCTTTAGGAAAGTCGATTGAAAATAAAATAAATTAACAAATATCACGGATACGGCGTACTTATAATATGTATAGTTCATATACACATATAGGTGTACTATTTGTATATAGTAAGAGTAAAAAATACAAATTTCTTATATGAAATGCGTTATAAAATTCTATACTATTTCCATTTCCATACTTGTATTTTAAATGTGATAGTTTGTCTGTCGGTTTGTTGCACTTTTACTGCTAAAACGCTAAACCTATTTTAATGAAATTTGGCATGAAGATAGTTGAATATCCGAGGTCAAATCTCAATTTAACAGATTTAAATTTCTCTTGTTGATCAGGGCTTCTTTTGAAGAAAGAATTATCTGCTTACATGCCAACCAGTTCATGAAGGCCAATGCTTGGTTAAATCTGTCCATGCCATCGTGGCTACTAAGTAAATAATTTTGAGGGATTAAAAATTGAGAATTTTGAATTTTCAAACTGATTTTAATGTTGAAAATTAAAATTTTCAAATTTGTTCGAACGTTAAAGTTTTCCAGCAAGTAGAACCATCTGCTAACAGTCACGACGAGATTCCTAGCTGTAAGGCAGTTGATCTATTCTTCAAAAAGGCCTCAGATCAAAACGGGGATCTATTCAATGATTGACATCTGTGTAGTCAATATGCGATGGCTATTTATAACCGGTCAACTGTATGCTTATTTGCTAGCCTATGATAAAAAAATAGATGGTACTTACTAAGAGATTTGATGTCTCCGTTTTTATAGATTCCAGTATAAGAAAGAGATCCCGGTATAGCATCTCCTGAAGAAAGTTAACATTTAAATTCAAATATAATATGTATTACTGAAGATAAACTAGGAAAACAATTATTATAATTTAAGTGCGTTCACTTTCTGCCACGATATTATAAATTCGATAAGCACTATAAATATTTAGTCATTAATCATTAAGTGTTATAAAAAAGCGTTAAGCATTGCTCACCTACAGGTGTAGGAGGATATGATTCATCGTCCCGGTTAGATAATATAAACTTCGGCGGTTTTTCCGATGACTGCTGTAAAGAAGATTAAGGCTATTATTAATAAAATATTTTTACAATATCACTACAACTTATCACGTGCCCTGTCACTTTCATTTTAATTTTTTTTCATGTCTTAAGATAGCGAACAAGCAGATGAATCTTCTAATGGAAAGAGACAATCATCACCTATAGACACCAAAGATATTAATCCGTGAAAAAGGGAAGTCATGATACCTGAATAAATTAAATGGCTCCCTTACTCTCTAAAACTGAAACACGAGGGTGATAAATTTTAACACTATTGTTGCAGAAAAGAAGTAAGGCAGGAGTATTTTGGCAGGAGTATTTTGTTATATTATAAGATAGCAAAATGCAGATGGATCGCCTGGCCTGATGGAAAGAGTTAAACATCGCCTATAGACACCAAAGGTGCGTTGCTATCTTGTGGCAAGGTCGTATGCTACATGCATCAGTTTACCGGCTACCTTACCCTCCGAACCGGAACACGACAGTGACAAGCACTGACGCTATTGCAACAGGAATAGGTAAGGTGGTGGTACCAGACCTGGCCGAGACAATGCAGAACTCTGCAACCTGGAAGCCACGATGTTAGTAACTCGAGTTGCCAATCGGTCACCTTTTACGACTTGCCTGGCGAAACGGCAGTTGGCCTATTCCTCAAAGGAGCCCTGGACCAACACGGGGAAAAGTAGTAGCAGTAATAGGCCAGGCATTACTACCTTACCTTAGTTATGATTCTACCAACAGCTTGGCATGAATGAGGAAGAATTTCATAAAAATCATTGGTTTTTGTATTCAACGGAATTTATTTGCATTTACACCTAAAAAAGACGGCGAGAATTTTACCATTGCGTATATGATATTCTACACAGCCGAACAAGAAAGCAGATTGTCGATTATTCAAAAGAGGTGCAGACCAAAACGGAGAAACAAGTAAATAAAATTCAACGATTTCCATAGTCAACGGAGTATATTTCGCATTTACATACAAAATCTGAACGAAAAAATGTAGCGGAAACGTCGAAGCCGTACCGAATCGGATTAATAACTTCATTAGTCGCTTGTTTCTCTCGATCGACACCACTCGGTATTTCACTATTTAATCCCATTACGGTATTCCACGTTCTCGAAACGAATTTTCCAGTTTTCGTTTAAAGCAAATATACCGTGTACTAACATTTGAAATTTTAAATGACTAAATTTCAGTTTATCGCTTCATTCACCTCAATTATGTTTGCCTCGCCTAAATTACTTTACACGACTACAAGGTAGTCTGTTCATATATGGGTTTTAAAAATACCTACAAAATAAAATTTACGCCTGGACAGACTAAAAACATACAATTTCTTTCTTTTACTTTTGTTAAAATAGAAATTGTAAGAAAATACACTGTATTTTATACTTATACTAGCGACCTGCCCGCAGTGAATACCGGAAAGGTTTATATACTAAAACCTTTCTCAAGAATCAATCTATCTATTAAAAAAACCGCATCAAAATCCGTTGCGTAATTTTAAAGATTTAAGCATACATAGGGACATAGGAGCAGACAGAGAAAGCGACTTTGTTTTATACTATGTAGTGATATAATTTTAGTTTCAAGAGGCTGACAAGACCTAATTCGTTGAAATTGATGTTATTTAAGCAGTTTTTTAAGAAAAATTATTTGTTATAGCACATCACAAAAAATACATGTTAATATTCATCATATGTCAAAAACCGTGGCCGTACTCGATACATAATTGAACAAAATTAAGTCGATGGAAAATAATTGCGAAGATTGGTCTTAAATGATCATTAAACGGTTCTATATTTTTATATTTTTGACGTTTGCGTTACAGACCCGTTACGTCATAATTTAAAACTACTTCAGGTTCAGTTTCCTCAGTCTATACGGAATCCAGACTTTTTTTTATGTCATAAGATAGCATACAGGCAGATGAGTCCCCTGATGGAAAGAGTCAACCATCGCCTATAGACACCAAAGATGTTAATGGTGCGTTGCTATCTTGTGGCGAAGTCTAATGCCACATGCATAAGTTTACCGGCTACCTTACCCTCCAAATCGGAACACGACAGCCGATGCAGAACTCTACCACCTAGTAGGCTTCTCAATCTATTGTGTAATATTATAAATATACTAGGTGGTAGCATTCTATAATGTCGTATGTACAATGAATGGCCAAGGTTCTCAAAGCAACGCTTTTATCTTGTCATTAGAAGAGTGCACAAGTTTGTAACCATATCATGGTCCAATAGGTATGTGATATTATACTTTTATTAAATTTTACATGCATTAGTTTCATCGCTGCTTAAGCTATAAACAATGTAATTGTGATGACATTTAAATAAACAAAAAAAACTAAATTCTTACGAAATCGTCATTAATAATTATCTTTTGTAATCACGTGAAATTCTTTAAAGTAACATAAACAATAATTAATAAACGATTAGCAAAGTTTATCTCAATTTAACATTGATAAATGGATTTCAATGTGTGAGTATTTGATATTCTAATGTACATTTCTATTGAGTATTTATGACGTGGCGAATTAGCAGTATGGTTGATATAAAAAATAAAGAGTTCGAATTTTCATTAGGCGAGGCGTTGGGGCGGCACGACGTGTCCGCAGTCGGTATTTACAGGGGGTATACGTTGATGGTGTGGGCGAGGGAGTCTCGCGGCCGGCTGGGCTCAAAAGGTTTACAGTTGGCTGCGCGAGAGTGACCCGCCTCACAAACACGGCCCGCGCTCACCGGCCTCACCGCTCGATGTTATGGAACTGTATCGGCCTTTTACATTAAACCATTTGCATTTTATTTTAATATTGAGCTGCATTTGTTTATCCACGCTGGATTTTATACAACTAACTGAACCAGGAATGATGATACCTGACACACCTATCAATATTACTAGTAAGCGATTAAAATTGCAACTTAATTTAAATGTAACAATATTTTGTAGTAACAGGGTCCTATTAATGAACAAGTTTTATATTGGTTGTAAAATAGCTTTCATTTTAGTTTCTACATCCAAACCCAATGTTTCCTTCGAATAGATATAATTAAATTAGCACTTATTAAAATTGGATCAAAAGCGTGTCCATTTGGTGTAAGCTTCTTTGAAGAATTGACCAAATGCTGTTCTGTCAGGCAGTTCGTTAAATGCAACCGATTGGCTATAGATGTCACTACCATCGTAGAGTTCAGAAACGTCTGGCCCAGGTACATGATGCCATCGCCCTGCCCATTCCTGCCGCAACAGCGTCAATGCTTGTCATTGTCGTGTTCCGGTTTGGAAGGTAGGTTAGCCAGTAGATTTATGTGTGTGCCATTGCTATCACACCATTCGGATAGCAACGCACCATTAACATATTTGGTGTCAATAGGCGATGGTTTCTCTTTTCATCAGGAGAGCCATCTGCCTGTGTGCTATCTAATGATTTATAAAAAATAACAAAAAAACATAGTACCGATAATGTTCAATTCAAACAAATTCAGACTATAAACATGGTTAAAATTATGTAAAACACGTTAGAACTAAAATTTGCTTCTTAAGTTATAAAAAAGATCTTATCATATCCATTTTTTTCTCAAGTTAAAGGAATAAAATGGCTGCCTTCATAAGGACATCAGTTTTATTTCAGAACTAAACAGGTATGTATTGCTTATGTGAACTCTTCAGTTGCACCGTCATGGCGAATTATTTCGAGAATTGATAATACATTTTTACTAGATTCAATATTTCCAATAATTAAGCCGTATTATAATGCAAATCCATTAATTAAAATTGTGTTGAAATAACAAATCATTAAAACAGTAAAAAATATAGAGCATATTGAACATTTCAAATAAATAATCTAAAATGATACGCTAACTTTTTGTAATACAACTAACTCAGCACGAAATAGCCTAGATTTTACAATAAACACGAATAAATATTAAAATATTCATTATTGTAATATTTCAAGGTTTTTTATGAAAGGGTTAGAGTTGGATTTTCAAATTTAATGGTAATTCTAAATGAATGTTACAAAATGAGCGCGAATTTACAAGCAGGATCAAATAAAGATATAATATTATGGAGATTAGTTTTGCTATTGCAACTATAAAGGCAGGTCCATGTTTTGCCATTGGAAAAATTATTACAACCCATTGCGCACGTATATACAAATTCGTTGTTGAAACTACCGACGGAGCTTAAAATAAATTTACTTTGAAAGCTGAGTGAAGTAACTTACAGTTTTATTTTTATTATGACGTAAGTTTTATTAAGTTATTTATCTTTTTAACGTCGACATTAAATTAAATTATATTATTAGGTACTAATACATGTTTCCTGTCAATTCTACCTTGTGGAAGACAGTTTTATCTTAATACATTTATACGTGAAGTACTTACCCCTTTTATGAAAATTACGTGAACGAAGGAGTTTGAAACTTGGCACAAGCAAAATAATTTACATTGCGGACTGTAGAAATTCAATATTTTTAAATAATATTTAAGATAATAATCAGAAATACATTGAATTAATAAAAATAAATAAATGTGATAATATACATACATGTATATTTTTTTACGGCTAAAGTCTGCTGTAAAACTTAAAAAATAATTTATTGTTTACTTTATGGTATGGTGGGATTTCGACCACATTTTCATGAATGAAATAGAAAATCAAGTACTTAATCATATTATTTTTAGAAAACATATTTGTTACTGGCATAGACATGTTGATGATATCTTGTGTTTATGGACTGACTCAAAAGAGCGTAAACGAGAAGCGGTAAACCTTGTCAGATGTTTAAATATTCTGTTTGTCTCTGCAGCTAACTTATAAGTTGGAGCATTTGTATAAGATATCACAGGTCTTTTTAATTTAAAACTTGGATATTGACATAATATGTATTGGTTATTGACATTATTTTATTTGTTAGATTTTAATATTATTTTATCCCATTTTAGGAAAAAATCTTTTCTTGGCAACATTTATTAATGACGGTAGTTGCAAAATAATTATTGTTTATCTACCTGGAGTACTTGTATTTAGTTGTTGTCTTTGCGTGTGTAATTGTAATGTTTAAATCCATACTAATATCATAAATGCGAAAGTCTGTCTGTCTGTTCCGCTTTCACGGCTAAACCGCTGGACCGATTTTTATTAAATTTAGCATGAATATAGTTGAAGATCAAACATTTTTTTTTTTCAAAAATCAGTCCCTGAAGTGCTGAAATAGGGGATATTTTTTTATTAAAAGCTATTTGGATGACTTATTAATGTACTCGCAGTCGAAGCTGCGCGGATCAGCTAGTAATATATAAATAAACTAAAATCCCTGATGATGACATAATGGGCAAAACCGGTTGCCTTTACAATAGTTAAATATTAGTTGGGAAGTATTTATTTGTGAAATAGTACAAGTGTTTGACAATTTATGATTAGGAGAATATATCACCTCGGTGCCAATCAAAATGTGGCCGATAGTATTTTTAATTAAATTATTTTTAATTGATTTTGCGGGAAAAATGTAATTAACCAGGTTTTGAAATAAAATATCGTTCACTTCACGGCAATAGATATAAAGACTTAGAAAAAAACGTAGTTGCCGCTGCGCACTTGGCTTCGCAGCTCCGCTCCGCAGCCAGGTATAAACAGGTATGATTTTGATATATTTATGCATCCTTGTGGTTGTATAAATAGATGATCCTTATAATCTTTTATAGATCAAAACAAAGCTTTTTTTTTCTTATTATTATGATATACGGTAACCTAATTTAATCTGGCCGCAAGTTAGGGTTACTAGCTGTTAAAAATGGTAAATATTAGACGCGACCGAACTATCTTTCAGAATCAGTATACTAAAAGGGTGTTTAATAACTTTATTTAAGACTCATCAAAAGTTTTCTTTGAGAATGAGGTATTAAACTTAGCAATGTACTTGCGTAGCTTGAAAATTAACAAAAAGACTTATGTGTTATAGACTTAGGCCCGCTTGCAGCAAACTATTCAAATACATTTTAAATCTCTCGTGTTCCTTCGTTTTCGATTTCCTCGTATTGGTTTGGTCTTCTTTTAAAGAAAAGACTATCTGCCATTTTGTAAGACATTTCGTAAATGCCGAACGATTGGCTACACGATCAATACCACATTGACTACTAGGTGGTAGACTTTTGCAACGTTTCGCCCATGTCTGGTTCCGCTGCTTTACCTATGCATGCTGCAATAGCATCAATGATTGTCACTCTCATGTTCCCGTTTGGAGGGCAAGGTAGCTGGTAAACTTATGTGGCATTGACACCCCGCCACATGGATAGCAACACACCATTAATATCTTTGGTGTCTAAAGGCGATTGTTCCCTCTTTCCATCAGGAGAGCCATCTGCTTGTTAACTATATAATGATATAAAAAATAATTTAACTATAGTAAAAGTTAGGTCTTATTGTTAAGTAATTATCCTCATTTTAAAATAGATGTACTCGTAAATCACGATTTTATTCAGCGTCATCTTTCCGGAATCAATGCTTCTGTTTTGAGCTCAAAATTAGTTTGTACGAAATACGATCTAAGTAACGCCTTGTAATATGGGCCCTATAATATAAACGTTATTTATAGGAGCCATAGTGAATATATACTCTTTGGAGAGACCTGTAACAGGCAACCTTCTTGTCCTTTACTATTATTGACTAATTATAGCTAATTATAGTAAAGTAATTACACCTTTTTGGGAAATTGGCTAATGATAATGTTATTTGATTAAGTATTATAGGTTGAAATTTTTTAATTCTGTATTCATTACTTTCTGGATATCTGTTAATATATCACAGATATAGTTAATACCGATTTTAATGATAAATCTCGATGTCACTGATACGTTTTTAATACGTTTAGTGCAGATTGTAATTAAAACTTTTGCGCAAATTGTTTCGTATCTATATTATTTTAATATTTTAAGTGGGAAAGTTTGGATGTTTTGATGGATAAATGGATGTTTGTTACTCATTATTTTTATGTTATAGCACTCACCCCGTGCTTGGGAAAACTGGAAAAACTTTAAAAACAACAAAGAAAAATATCGACATGCCGGGATTGAACCTGCGACCGTCTCTCTAAAGCCGGGATGCTCTTCCACTGAGCTGACAGGTTTTACGTGGCGAAATTTTTCTTTGCTATATGATCGATTACGTCGATTGTACTGATCGCTAGATATACATACGTATACCTAACTAGTTGAATGAGTTCATCGTTATAGATGAAATTCACATTTATAATTTTGATCAGTACTTTCGTATTTCTTATTATTTTTATGTTATAGCACTCACGTACTGGGGAAAACTGGAAAAACTTTATAAACAACAAAGAAAAATATCGACACGCAGGGATTGAACCTGCAACCGTCTCGTCTCCCTAAAGCCGGGACGCTCTCGAACATACATGGGGCACACTAAAAGTTTTGCACTTCTAGCTAATCGGAACTATTTGAATTTCAAATGTTATATTTTTAAAACATTGCAACCTTCTTAGTAATAAAAAAAAACAATTGGCGGGAAATGATTTGTCAATTGTTTTTATCACACATCAAAGTTCTACGTACGCAACGAAAATGGAATTAAGTCGAAAAGATTTTAGAGCGGTGATTTTTTATGATTTTAAAAGTTTTCTTTCTCCGCAAGACTGTGCCGCTCGTCTTCAAAATGCTTTTGGGAGAAAAACACCTTGTTTGAGCATCGTGAGGCGATGGTTTGCTGAATTTGAGAGAGGTCAAGTTTCTTTACATGACGAATTTCGTGAAGGGCGGCCTTCAACTGCCGTCAACGAAAATAATGCGAAAAAAAACCCCTGAAAATAATGCGAAACAATTCGAGAACTATTGGAGATAGGTATGAGCCAAACTCAGAAAATTTTACACGAAGAATTGAAAGTTCGGAAATATTGTTGTCGTTGGATCCCTCATGAACTGACAGCGGAGCAGAAGTGGGCTCGCGTGGAATGGTGCTCACAGATGCTACTGAAGCACGACCACGAACATTCTAATGCCGTTTATGACATGGTCATAGGAGACGAAACGTGGATTTATTGTTTTGAACCCGAAAAAAACAGCAATCTTGTGAATGAGTTTTTGAAAATTAGAACAAGCCAACAAAAGTGAGATAGGCGAGAAACGTTGGTAAAAAAATGATCGCGTTTTTCTTCTCAGCTACGGGTCCCATCTGTACAATTCTACTTGAAGATCAAGACAGTGTTAATGTCGAGTGGCATTTTACCATTTGTTTACCCAGAGTGATAGAACAAGTTCGCGAAAGACGACCCAAAAACCGTATTCTTCTACATCATGATAACGCTTCTTCACACACGGCCAACGAAACAAAGTCATTTTTAGCTTCCGAAAAAGTAAATCTCGTCACTCATCCTGCGCATAGCCCCGACCTAGCATCCTGTGATTTCTGTATTTTCCCCAAAATCAAAGATTTGATGAGAAGTTTGGTCCGAACTCCGAACCGAACCGAACACAACTCCGAAGTGGCAGTGATAGCGTTCAGTCAGCACGTAGAAAACATGCCTTTAGATCTGTGGTCCTCCTGTTTTAAAAAATGGTTCGATCGCATGAAAAAGTGTTTAAAATATAAAGGAGATTATTTTGAAAAGCAATAAACATAATATTTTGGTTATAACATGTTGTTTTTTGAAGTTACACAAAATTTATAGTGTGACCTACGTATATGCTTGACGGTATTTGTTTATTGCGTTAATATTAAGCGTAATCTTTAACGCGTAGAAGTTGAAATGATAAAAAATAAATTACACAATTACATAGGTGCTATCTGAATGTCCTTATTGTTCAACTGGCATTGTAGCAGATGACAAATTAGTAACATTTTATCAGACAACCTCCAGATTTCTTTATCGAACATTGATTGTAATTAAATCTTTTTAAATTATAGCAATTCGTATCAAGTTAGCAGATAGTATTATTAATGTACGAAATTTCAATACCTTTGTATCGATAGAATATAAAGATAATTAATTAATAGTTTTACAGAATGTGTCTATTTAAGGTTATATTAATGATGTCATATTGAATATGAAGAAAATTAAAATTATGTAAGTACTTTAATTGTGGTAACAATATCAACATAATAATTGACAAAACAATTACATAATGCGAATATAGGTACCTAAGTTAACAAAACTGATGTAACTACCTTAATCAATGTAACTATTACGTAAAATCAGTGGCTAGTGTCTCTGTAAACAGCACGTTTGTGAAGATATCTGTTGTCTGGAGGTACGTTTATTAACAGAAAATGGGGAAACAAGCAGATTATCGAATTCAGACATAAGATGATTTTGGCACACAACGATCAATGTGTTCTCGAGAAATTTCGCTAAAGCTACGTCTTAACCTGTTCTATCATCTGCATAACAATGATGTCAATTATTCGCAATATGCCATTGATATCCAGAAGAGAGCAGAGGATTGCATGCAGGTTTAGAAACACCAAAAATGACAAATTTAAGGTCGGACATACACCATCGATTACGACCTTGATGCTCCGACTTTCTACCACAAAAGCTGGAAACCTGGCTTTCTTGCTGGGATGGTAGTACTAATCAAGTATAGTAGGATGCATCCCGTAGCTCCAAATGCGGTAATAGCTTACATGGCATCGGGAGATCGCCACTTTAGTTGACAGTGGTGTGAATAGCGAAGTAAGAATAATCAAATATTTGATCAGATGAGAGGCCTTCAAATTTATAAGGCACAAATTCAGCCTCACGTGGAGTACTACTCGCATCTCTCTCTCTCTCTCTCTCTCTATATATATATATATATATATATATATATATATATATATATATATATATATATATATATATATATATATATATATATATATATATATATATATATATATATATAGAAGCAGTACTCCTAGAAGAGTAGTTCTTACTAGAAGCAGGAAACTTTTGATCGCATTCAGCGTAGATTAGTTCGAGTCGTGGACGACCAGGCTATTTGGAAACGGCTTGACTCTTCGGCATTACGCAAAGATATAGGTCCACTCTGCATCGTCTATCGCCTCTATCATGGATAGTATTCCGACGAGTTGTTTGGATCAATTTTTACCGCTGCTTATTGTAAAATTACTTCATATTTTTGTTGATATTTGAAGAACTGTAACTTGTAGAAAATTTAGGTTTTAAGTTTTGAAAGAATATTAAACGAAATTTTTCAAATTCTAAAATATTGTAATAATTAAAAACTGATTGGTTGAAAAATCTCGAAGTTATGTCAAAAAAATTTTTTTTTTCAAATTTTTTGTCTACGATATTTTCCGAACGGATAAACCGATTTTGATGAAATTTACGGCATTGAACGCAGTTTCTTAAGGATTAGAGCTGAGATTTTGTAATCAATCAATAAATTAATTTGGAAGTCATTATAAAAAAAACTTGCTTTTCCGAAAAAAGTATTGTTGTCAAAAATTCTTTAAATCTCCAAGATCGAATCGGTTCAGATTTTCATGAAGTTTAAGTTTGGCGGAACCCAATCAAATGCTATCAACCACATTTCGATTGGTCAAGCCATTAAAAGTTATGATATGTTTACACACACATATATACATATATACATACAGACATACTGACGGCATCATGGAAATAGTTGGAAAAGGTTCTTAGGACCTCAAAACGTGGAGATAACTCAATTTTCCTTTGCCTTTTTGACGTAATGCACATTCCTGCTTGTGTCACAACGGAATGCTTTAATTTTCCCCCGGATATGAAAGATATGAAATTATAGCCGTATAAGATATGGTTCTCGGTCAAAAATTCATCAAAGGTCATTTGCCATATCCATTAAGGAGCTGCCTGAGAAGTAAGGAAACCTTAGTATCTTTATTCAGCTTGATAACATAATTCTAGGCATAAATGCCCCGAAGGGATATCTCTACCATTAAAATAAGTAGTACTTCTCTAACTACGTGTTGGTTCCGGGCTCCTTTGAAGAATAGACCAACTGCCGTACTGCCAGGCAGGTCGTAAAAGGCGACCGATTGGCTATGCGAGTTACTACCATCGTGGCTACTAGGTGGTAGAGTTCTGCATTGTCTCGTCCGGGTCTGGTACCACCGCCTTACCTATTCCTGCCGCAATAGCGTCAGTGCTTGTCGCTGTCGTGTTCCGGTTTGGAGGGTAAGGTAGCCGGTTAACTTATGCATGTGGCGTTAGACCTTGCCACAAGATAGCAACGCACCATTAACACCTTTGGTGTCTATAGGCGATGGTTGACTCTTTCCATCAGGAGACCCATCTGCTTGTTTGCTATCTTATAACATAAAAAAACTACACTTATTGTTATATTGCGCTAGATTAATTTGGGCCTCCAAGACTCTCTTAAAGTAAAGGAAAACAACAACAGAGGTGTTACTATACGTTAATCTTCAGTGAAAAGTGACCCTTTGATATATTCTGCATGTAAAATGGCACTATTAACTATCAAAAAATCTGTTTGAACCATTATGTATGGTACTCATATATGTTAACCTACTGCGAAAGGAATTTGAGTACCTATAAATCTATGTATACTCATTGGTACAATACGTTACTAATGATAACAAATCTAGTGTCTTTGTTTAAATCCGACATGCTCTATATATGTTTTCTGTGGTCACACTGTACTATATACTGTAATAATATCTTAAACAAATGTACGTGTAATCTACAAGCAATTTAAATGCACGCATACACATGCATTCAATTGACATATACCCAATAACATGTCTAATTAAACTGAACCATGATATTGTAACTATGAGCAAATAACCTCGAAACGCTGGGCTTAATTTAAATGTATGTGACCGAATTGTTCGGTTAAAGGTGTATTTTTTATATTAAAATATAGGAAACAAGCAGATGTCTTTTATGACGGAAAGAGACAACCATATCCTATAAACACCAAATATGTTAATGCTGCGTTGCTGCCGTAGTGGCGAGGTCTTGATGTTTCATGAATAAGTATACCGGGCACCTTACTTTCTAAACCGAAACATGACGGTGCCACTGATGCTATTGCAGCAAGAATGGGTAAGGTAGTGGTACTAGACTCTGGCGAGACAATGCAGAAGTGGTACGAGATCCGAGCGAGACAATGCCTGGCAGAACGGCAGATCTCATATTTTACATCTCATAAATTTCACACAATACGAGAGTAATAGTAACAAAAATTTATACCCAAAGGCTGATGAAAAATATAGTTTTGGAAATACCTCTGCTAAGAGATTGGAATGGTAATAGGCTCTTAAACAAGTAAAAGGAATGCACTACATATACGTTCAATATTATTGGATAGATATTACAATAATTTTATCGTTCCAATCCGATCCGCTAGTAGTTTAAAAAAATGTTGACGCGTCAAAATAACTTGTAAAAAGTTTTATTGAATAAAGTACTTCAGATTTCTGATTTCATTTGAATAGAAAATTTCTTGGGGAATGTATCGTAACTTTAAAACACCCCTGAGTTTTCCAAACCTTTTAAGACTCTACGATGAGTCTCCAAAAAAGAGCTGATTTATTCTTTAGTCATAAAAGACACCACTATAACATATTCAATGCGTACACGTGTCTCAGAGCAATAATAGAAAGTGGATTGAATATTTACCTTCTTTTAGATAAGTCTATCCATTAATCTTTCTATAAAAATAAAAATAAATAAATATACTGTTTTACCCATATCGAAGGTATATAGGTGCAGTTATTGAATTCTATATTTCTACAAGAGGTGAATTAACTACAATCAATGAATTAAGCTTAAATGTAATCTTGAACTAGCTACGATTTTCAGAAAAACTTAAAAAGTCTCCCAAAACTAGTAGTCGGACCTGGTGTTTTCTTATATGTATCTGCATCACTTGATATAATAATGCAATACTTTTACTTACAGGTTTTTCTGGATTTGCATACATGACATTACGCATGGGTCGGCGACGCGCAGTTCTAGCTGCAGTGGCGGTTAGCAAGCTCCCTGAAATTGGACCTGGTTGAGACATTGTTCTTCGTCTTTCTGGAACATCTTCTGGAGTTGTTATCACTGATGAATTTGTTACCTGAAAGAATGTCACAAATTAGATATAAATTATATTTGGAAGAAAGAAAAGAGGATTGGAGACGGAAAATATAGTCAATATTCATTATTTCTTTCATCTTTAGAATTTATAAATGCAATATTGTCTACTCATCTTTGACATTTTTAAATTCAACTTTTTCTGTTCAGTGTTATGTGAATTATCGAAATATTAACAAAATTTTTATGCATCTATTGTATCATGAAAATAATATTTAATACAAAAAAAACTGACAAAATATATTTTGAAGCACAACAGAAAGGAGCCAATTGACACCTTTTCGTGTCAAATTGAAACCCCATTTGCCGCAATTTTTCGATGTAATGATCGCGTATCTGATTCACCTTACCCAAATCTTAGTAAAACAATCTACTTACATATTTAAGCAAGATGTATTACTTGATTTTTGTTAAAACTTGATGAATACAAAATGGATTGCAGATTAAATTAAGGAACCAAAAGAAATGGATATTATCGAATAGATATGACAACATTTTTATTATTTGAATAGAAAATATATTGAGGAAGTTATTGAAATACTTTTAACATATTTTTGCTAAGGTTTTATGACTTTACGACGATCCTCCAAGAAAAGAGCTTAATCAATTTAAAGGGTAAAAAACGCAATTGCTTTACTTTTGGTGTATTACATATGTCTAATAACAATATTAAAACGTGTACTAGATTTTAACTACTATTAGATAAGCCTGCCCATAAATCTCTGTGTAAAAATGGAAAGTGACGAGTTATTAAAAATAAATATAGTAATTAACTGATTGTTTTAATATTCTACGAATTTATTCGTTTTTTTATGATACAGCAGGTTAAAAGGTACATTTAATACACTATTAAAAAAATAATTTAAGTGCACTTGAGTTTTTATATACGTGTGGTTGATTATTCATCCTAATACGCCTCACATTATTGATATATTAATTTCAAGTTTAGTAAAGGGATCTATAACAATGTATCTGTTTTTATTGATAATTTTGAACTTACTTTTCATTTATAGTTACTTAATTGTTTGCCGCGATTACATTTAGATCGATGAAAAAAAATCCCTTATTATTAAGTTTCGGTTTAGAATATTATGATTCTGACAAGCTTTGCGTGTATATTCATTACATCCTCGCCACACGGATACTAGCGTATCATTAACATCTTAAGTATTTATATGCGCCATATTTATCTTTGTATCAGGAGAAGTGCTTGTCTGCTATCCTCGAACAAAATAATATTACTATATAATATCCTAAATAATGTACTAATTTTATTCTTCAAACCAAATGTGTTACATCCACCATGACATTTGTGAGTTGGCTGAGTATTGTCACATATCATAATAAGATGAAACTCATGTCCTTTATTTGTGTAAAACAAGCGTGCTATTTTGTTTCTAACTGCGATGACGTCACTAAAGTGTTTATGTGATGAAAATACCAAGAAGGCAAAAGCTATATTAGCATTTTAGGTACATATGAGTGATGGTTATCTCTTTCCAATAATAGAGGTTATTCCCTAACTTATGATGTACAAATATTTGTATTATCAGCTTTACACGCTATTTGAGATACTGTTGAAATACTACTTCTAAACACTGGGCTGCTATTGAGATTTGTTTCCAATGAAAATCACCGAGAAATTAATAACTCATCAACCCTAATTAAATGGAGTAACAACTCAGTCAAGTATGAACTCTAAGGTTCATGTATATAAACCTTTATATTTAGTTGAAGAGTTCTTGGAACACCGATAAGTAAAATTTTTCATCAAAAACAATATTCATTAGATAACAGAACGAAATTATCATAATAGCTGATTACAATTTTATTAAAAGGAATCCCTCTTTAGTTTTATTGGTACCTAGCGTGTTGCTGCCACAAAATGTTCTTTCAAATACATTAACCAGTTCAGCACGCGCACCACCTATTGTAAGTAAATTGTACTAGGCCTATAAGCTTTCCACGATTAAGGATAATAATTCTGTAGACAAAGTTTCATCATAATCGGGTGAAGAGTATGACAGTACATTAATTACCCAAATGGGAATACTAAATACTCCGTAACATTTTATTGTGAATTTTGATATCCGATTTACAAAAGTCCGAATTTCACAAAACCTATAAATTATAATGTCTAAAATTAAAATCACGAAATGTATTTTTTCGAAAGTACTTAATGCAATTTGTTTGTTTTCAGATTTTCATAAGTTCAAAGAATCAAATGCTCGATGGGTTGTCGGTCCGAAAAACGACATTGCGTACATCAAATTAACTGTTACAATTAGGATTCTGATTTAGATTCATTTGGAATAACATTTAGTTACGCATAGGTATATTATATTTTTCTCCTTATATATGTTACCGGCAATCTGTATAATTCAGGCATTCAATACAATACTTAGACAATGTATGGAACACCTGGGGCGTCTAGGCTATACATGAAATATTATAAATATTTTTGTTCATTACATAGTTACCTATGTAATTAACACAATTCCTAGGGATTTTATAGAGTACGATGGTTAATAAAAAAGTTCTTGGAAGTGCACGTTAATATATTTTGTAGGTAGTTTAATATTTACTTTGAAGAGTATCAAACACACAATATTCCTACGCAGTTACACTCGTATTTGGTCGTACCATTCGCACGTAATAAATTATTTAGTACCAAAATCCTTAAAAATGAAGAAAAATGAGTAACACTCCACTATAAAGTACCTGTGCCTTGAAAAAAATGACCTTTAAAGAAATATTTTTGGATGTCCAGCAGACATTAGGGGATAATATTATACCTTACTCCACCGTCGCTTACTGGGTTGATGAATTTAAAAGAGGTAGATCGAGCTGTAAAGATGATCCTCGTTCCGGGCGGCCTTCAAATTCGATCTCGGAAAATATGTCAAAAAATTTAAAATGTAATTTTAGAACACAGAAGAATTACTAAAAAACGTTTAGTCGAGGTACTAAAGATATCATTTGACAGCATACAATCCATGTTAACCGATTCATTAGATTTCAAAGAAATGTCAGCAAGGTGGGTTCCACTAATGTTAACCGACGAAAACAAAAAGCGTCGGTTGGAAATTTCAAGACGTAATATCGAAATATTACAGTCAGATCCGGACCAATTTTAACCATCCAGACCAAACCGTTATTACTATGGAAGGAACATGCGTCCACCATTTCGACCCTGAAATAAAAAACAAAGCATGTCTTGGAAATGACCATCCTCACCGCCCACGAAGAAATTTCGAGTGGCTGCTACCGCTGCCAAGGTTATGGCCTTTGTGTTCTGGGATAGTGAAGGAATCAGTTTTATTAATTACCTATCGAAGGGAAAGTAAAGTACACGAGACAGTACTATGCTAATTTAATCCCAAAATTGCGCGACGCAGTTAAGGAAAAACGTCGAGGGAAACTGTCATTGGGCGTTTTGTTTCTCATGATAACGCTCCTGGTTATCGGTAGGAAGTCGTGCTGAAAGCAATGCTGACTTTGAAATTATTGCACACCCGCCATATGCTCTGGACTTAGCCCCTAGTGATTTTCACCTATTCCCGAAATCAAAAGAAACATATCCATGGCATTAAATGGCATAGCACTAAATTTGAGAATGACGACGCCGTTAGTGCCGTGCCGGAAATGACCATCCTCACCGCCCACGAAGAAATTTCGAGTGGCTGCTACCACTGCCAAGGTTATGGCCTTTGTGTTCTGGGATAGTGAAGGAATCAGTTTTATTAATTACCTATCGAAGGGAAAGACAATTACGAGACAGTACTATGCTAATTTAATCCCAAAATTGCGCGACGCAGTTAAGGAAAAACGTCGAGGGAAACTGTCATTGGGCGTTTTGTTTCTTCATGATAACGCTCCTGGTTATCGGTAGGAAGTCGTGCTGAAAGCAATGCTGACTTTGAAATTATTGCACACCCGCCATATGCTCTGGACTTAGCCCCTAGTGATTTTCACCTATTCCCCAAATCAAAAGAAACATATCCATGGCATTAAATGGCATAGCACTAAATTTGAGGATGACGACGCCGTTATTGCCGTTGACGAGTATGTTGAGAGCCAAGATCGTGATTTTTTCGGAAGAAATTAGAAAGTTATAAAAGCGGTATTCTAAATGTATTGACTTAGAAGGAGATTACGTTGAAAAATAAAATAATTATATTTATATTTTTGATTCACCTCGTACCTGCCGGTCCACCGGTGTGTAAGATAAATAGGGTTAAATACTTCAACAACATTATGCGGATTTTTCAGTTTTTGTTAAAGTAGAATAATTATTATAAGCAAAGTATGACTATTTTTTAAACTTTTTTGGCGTGATATTATTAAGTATGTATATAAGAAAGGCTTCACGAAGCGAAAAATTTTTATGATAATTATTTAAACTTTTTTTTTCATTTACAATTAAGACAGAAAAACAAGAAAATTTTGTTAACAATCGTTTAACTTGTTGAAAAATTAATTTTAAGTAAAATTTCCAACGGAAATAAATGATTTATAGTGTTCAGAATACATCATATTTTTTTTCAAATTTAAAAAAAAAAATCAATACCTTAAATAAATTAATTTATGTGTCGTATTCACATTTGGGGCCGTGCGCGCAATCTAAAAATGTCGTGCGGAGACCCATTTTGAGCGTTAAATTAACATTATAAATAATGGAGATAGAATTCCGGAATTTACGAGTTTTTTTTTCAATATTCTTATCTTCCCGAATCTTTTTTTAAAATTTCTTAAATATTAAAAATTTATTAAATATTGGCAAAAAACGAAATGCCATTTTTTCTCATCTTTAATTGTTTATAACTTTTGCTTTAAAAATTTTTTATGTGCTGACGCTATTAGCACATTTTTCTAGGCATCATTCCGGGTCCAATGAGCTATCGCACATAAATTTAAAATCAGTATCTCTATTTAAGATACTTTTCAACTTTTCGCGCAGACTCAAATTGACAAACTAAACGCGTCGCTCCCACGCAGCGTAATGAAATACAAGCAAGAAAGTAAACAAGTCGCATCTTCTCACAATAGCGACACGTTTATTGCCCACCTGCTTCCATCCTCTCAGCTGTCGTCTTTTACACACATTACCGGCTGCGCATTCGGTATTTTATAGAATACCTAGGCAAAGCATAAAATAAATAATATTTCATAGAGTACTATAGAACTTATAAATTTATATAGAGTACCTATAAATTTAATTATATACCTAGGCAATGCATGGAAATTAAAACATCAAAAAACATTTCTACCACCAATGAATTGACCTGCATTTTTTTCGTACAAATTCTAACTTTTAATCTAAAATATGAATGAATTGTGAAAAACTTGTTCGTTGTTTCTTAGTAGTATGAAAAACTCGTAATCGTATAGTTTTTGGGACCCCCTTGAACTATGTCTTGACCGATTTAGCTCATGCTCATACTTTAAATTCTTTAGGCTCATTAATTTGCTTGACAAATTTCACAACATTCCATTCAATCATATTCGAGTTATCGTGGAACATACATAAAAATGCTGGATTGTTTCAAAACCTACAAATGTTAAGGAAATAGGGGTCTTTACATCTGAGTATGCTTTCGCTAATGATCTCGAATACACTTTTTATTACGTAATTTTGTAAGTCATTGTGACTAACTTTTACTTACAAATTACAATTTATATTATTAAGGGGTTATTATGTTTATAAAAATATTTAAAAGTAATTGACCTGAGCAGCTTTGGTCGTGAGTAGATTAACATGTCATCGATCTATCTAAACTTTCATTTAAATTTTCATATCTATTTCAGCCTGTTGGAGGTTTATTTTAAAAAAATAACTGTTGTTTGACAATAGATCTTTAACTATTTTCGTGACAAATTTCATTAAAATCGGTTAAGCGGTTTAGCCGTGAAAGCGTAATAGACAGACAAATAGATAGACTTTTGCACTTATAATATTAGTATGGATAAACAAAGTTCAAGCTGAGAATAGGTACTGTCATTAATAAATGATCTCGTTCAGCATGTACGATTACTTCCCAGTTTCCGTTTCTTGTACTTAGCCTAGCTATTACCTGCAATTGATATGTTTTTCTGTAGGACCTACTACAGTAGAACTCCTCATAATGGATCTATCACATTTTTTTTAAAACTATTAAATACTAAGTCGTTCAAATTCTATAAGAGCAGACATTACTTTTTTGATCTTGTATCTTGTGATTTATAAAAGTATGTACTCATGCGTTATCATACTATAAAAATGCATAAATTAAAAATCTGACCTTCAATTTAAATTTATAGTAATGTAGCTGTTAGTATTCTATTTATTGCTTAGTGGACTTACCCCAGGGTCTTTATCTTCGGTTATAGCATTATCATCCTCATCATTATCATCAAACTGTTGCAAAGAGGTTTCCGAATGGAATTTTTTATCACCCAATTTCTTTCTGTTCACTATTTCTCCTAACATTTCTTTTCTTGCAGCACTTTGGGGATCTGCCATTTTACCACTTTAATTTCTATAGGGTTTTGTAACAATTCTTCCCTTTTACAACCTTTTGGCGTTAATGAATAATTTCAAACTTTCGTAGCAGAAAAGCAATCGCCTTTTACGTAAACAGTCAGCCGTGCGATGTAGATTGCAATTGAAATAAAAATATTTTTTTATTATCATTCGATAAAGTTTAAGACATATCAATATTATATCTTAGTCGTAATTATCGCACCGATTTAATATTTCATCAAATATTCCACTGTACTCATATAATATTATAATTTGTGCTTGGGTTTTTTTTATGATAAGCAACTTACTAATCTATTGAGAACTCCAAAATTATCTAGTATTAAACGATTAAATATCTGTAATTCGTATTTTAGATATATACAATTAAATGAATGGGAAATGTTGTTTATTGTAAATATATAATATTTAGGTATTTCCTGTCGACAAGTCAAACTTTTAAATTGTATTTTGCTATGTTTTTTTAAGTGGCCAGACGTAAAACCAATTATTTGAAATTTATACTCACATTAATATTGATTAAGTATAAAAATGAAGCGGTAAAGCTAGTCTTTCGCGTAGGCAGGTTCCTTCATAACCGTATGCAATGCTGTTATTACTTATACTGCAAATTAAATAAGTGTTTTATAAAATTTAACAATTCTAAATTTAAGTACAGTTTGCTTTATATTTTATTTTGTGTCGCAACCGTGTGCGATAACTTACGGTTTGTACTATTACTTACTTTATAACATGGCTTTATTAATATTTATACTTTTGGTTATATTTTTAAATCTGTTGCAATTTGGATATGTTCTGTGAGTCGGTCTGATTCGGCATTTCCGTTGTGAAACCCGGTTTGTACTATTACTTACTTTATAACATGGCTTTATTAACATTTATACTTTTGGTTATATTTTTAAATATACATATACATATAGAGGAAATACGAGCGTGAAGATTTAAAAATATATTTATAAATATATTTTTAAATCTTCACGCTCGTATTCCCGAAGACGTAGACAGAGGTACAACCAATGCACCCATGATTATCCAAAGATGCTTACGGCCGGTTTCCGAAACGCAAATTAATTTTAACAAGCAATTAATCTGTTTTTTACCCCGGGGGTACCACTAGCGTGAGCGGTGAAGAATCCCCCCTGAACATCCATGATCAGGTAATATTTTTTTAACTGAGACGCAGATATTTTTTCCGGCTGATACTTCATATCCCTCCTACACGGGGTACAAATTTGAGCATTCATTTGTTCTGTGTATATTATACTATATATTTGTATTGTGTATTTTTTCCCCATGTTGGTCCCGGGCTCCTTTGAAGAATAGGCCAAATGGCGTTCTGCCAGGCAGATCGTAAAAGGCGACCGATTGGCTATACGAATCACTACCATCATGGCTACTAGGTGGTAGAGTTCTGCATTGTCTCGCCCTGATCTGGTACCACTGCCTTACGTATTCCTGCCGCAATAGCGTCAGTGCTTGTCACTGTCGTGTTCCGGTTTGGAGGGTAAGATAGCCGGTAAACTTATGTGCGTGGCATTAGATATCGGCACAGAAGAGCAACGCACCGTTAACATATTCGGTGACTATAGGCGATGGTTGAAGCTTTCCATCAGGAGACCCATCTGCTTGTTTGCTATCTTATGATATAAAAAAGATGTTGTACCCAAACCCAGAAATATTAACATTTAAGCTCTTAACAACACAAATGATTGTCCATGTCGGGTACAATATATTTCTACTGTTATGCTTTAGGTAGATTTCAATAATCTTGATTATTTTGTTGTTTAATCGCTTTATATTATTACTAGCTGTTGCCCGCGACTTAGTCCGCGCGGACTTCGTTTATTCTGCGCAGCTTCTCCCCCGTAGGTGCTAGCGTGATAATATGTAGCCTATATGTTGACCTATATGTTGACCCGACGTTGTTGTTGTTAGTAATATTCATGCAAAATTTGAAGTAAATCCTTGCAGTACTTTTTGAGTTTACCCCGGACATACATGACTTTCCTACGATTTTATTATATGTATATAGACAAAGAAGTCATGCCCTACTGTCATAACATCTTTTAAATAACATTATCATGTTATTTAAAAGATTTTTTTTTTTACCGAGACTACTTTTTACCGATAGCAGTAAAACATCAAGTTGCGCTAGTACACTCTCACAAACTGCACACAATTCTACAGAACCATCCATTTTGAAAAGTGAAGTTCGTGCCGCAATTGATCACCTAAAAAAGGATAAGGCTGTAGGTGCTGACGACATCCCCATAGAAGTTTTTAAAGCAATGGGTGAATACGGAGTTGATATGCTGCACGCTATTTGTAACCGCGTCTGGGAGACAGGAAAATGGCCTAGAGACTGGACACGCTCCGTATTCATACCATTACACAAGAAGGGATCGACAAAAAAATGTTGCAACTACAGACTCATAGCCTTAATTTCACACGCCAACAAAGTACTTCTTCACATCATCAACACCAGACTGCAAGCCTTTCTTATTCCTGAAATAGCTATGGAGCAAGCAGGATTTGTGAAGGGTCGAGGGACAAGGGAGCAGATACTAATTCTTCGACAGATAATCGAAAAGTCGAGAGAGTTCAACATCCCACTCTATATCTGCTTTGTCGACTTTCGCAAGGCTTTCGACACCGTGAAATGGCACAAGCTATGGGATGTACTCATACAAATGGGAGTACCTGTTCATCTAGTTTGTCTCATACGCCGACTTTACGAGGACGGAACTGCGACTGTTCGAATAGACAACATCGACTCGAGAGACTTTCAGACACATGCGGGTGTACGGCAGGGATGCATACTCTCTCCACTTCTTTTTAATACATATACGGAGTATGTTATGAGAGTCGTCTTAGAACAGTGGGACAAGGGCATTTCAGTGGGAGGTCATAAGACATCCAACTTAAGATACGCCGATGACACTACTCTTCTCGCTCAGACAAAAGAAGACATGGAACACCTGTTGACACGCTTAGAGACAACAAGCCTCACCTTCGGACTCGCGATCAATAGAAACAAAACCAAGATGATGATCGTGGACCGTGCTGAACTAAATCAACCTGACATATCAATGATTGGCAACTGTGAGGTTGTTCAATCCTACGTATACCTCGGATCCACGATCACGAATACTGGGGGGTGTGAGGACGAGATTCGAAGGAGATGCGCTATGACTAGGTCTGCCGTTGATAAGCTCAAAAGAGTCTGGCGCAACCGAAATATCACCAAAGCCACGAAAGTCCGCCTAATGAGAAGCTTGGTATTTCCAATATTTTTGTATGGCGCTGAAACATGGACGGTTCGCCTCAAAGACCGACGCAAAATCGACGCACTAGAAATGTGGTGCTGGCGGCGACTGTTGCGTGTCCCTTAGACAGCGCTTCGAACAAATGGCTCCATTTTGGAGGAACTTAACATCAAAGAGAGATTATCGTCGACTGTGCTTATACGAATCCTCAAATATTTTGGACACATTGTTCGAAACGAACACTCCATGGAGCGCCTTGTTGTCCAGGGACGAGTAGAAGGCCAGCGGTCACGCGGACGATCCCCTACGCGTTGGACAGACCTTATAAGAGTTGCAACACAAACTTCTATAGTCCAAAACACCCGAGACGCTACAGACCGGAACAAGTGGAGGCGCATCGCGGGGGCTGCTGTATCTACCGAAAATGCATCGTCATCAACCACGACCACTCTGTCAAGAGTGAACGACTAAGGAGGAGGATCATGTTATTTAAAAGATGTTATATAGATCATACATAGTATAAAACAAAGTCTCAAAGTTTTAAAGATTTAAGTATGTATGCTTAAATCTTTAAAACTACAAAACGGATTTTAATACAGTTTTTTTAAATAGATAGATTGATTCTTGAGGAAGGTTTTAATATACAAACCTTCCCGTTTATCCCACGGAAACAAAAGCTACGCGGGTGAAACCGCGTGCAGGTCGCTAGTAATTCATAAAATACATGTCTCGAATCGGCAAAACACGGTTTATGTGGGCTTATCTAAATCGCACTTTTTTATTGTAATTGTTTGATGAAAATAGGTAATTAAAAATTACAAGGCATCCATATATGGTATTTAGTGCCTCGGCGTTTTTTAACTTCCCGCTACGTGTGTAGAAAAGGAAGTTATTGATTGTGCTCCGATTTTCGAAAATCGAGTTTTCACCAGATCACATTTTGAGGTCCTAGGAACCTTTTCCGATTATTTTCACGATGACGTCAGTATGTGTGTGTGTGTGTGTGTGTGTGTGACCGCGTGAGGTCCTGGATTCGATTTCCAGGTCGGGCAATGTAAAAAAAGGTGTTTTTTCAATTTTCTGATAAACACAAACTGGGATTAGAAAGTGCCCGGTGGGCGATAGGCTTGACATATGTGGGGCCAAGTTTCTTCGGCTAATCGTGGGTGCACTTGTGGTACCTCTGCCTACCGCTTCGGGGACACGGGCGTGAAGATACTTTAATTTACTTTACTAGTGTATAACTTAGTTATATTAGGGGTTGAAAATTAAAGAGGAAGGTTTATATGTATAACTAGCTGTTGCCAGCAACTTCGTCCACGCGGACTTCGTTTACTCCACACAGCTTCTCCCCCGTAGGTGATAGCGTGATAATATGTAGCCTATATGTTGACCCGACCTATTAGTAATATTCATACAAAATTTGAAGTAAATCCATGCAGTACTTTTCAAGTTTACCCCGGATATACATACAGACAAACAGACATACAAACAAACAGAAAAACAGACAAAAATTCTAAAAACTATATTTTTGGCTTCGATATCGATTGTAAATCACGCCCCAAGTATTTTCTTTTAAAAAATATTCAATGTACAGTTTTGACTTTCCTACGATTTTATTATATAATATATAGATAACATTCAATATATTGTGGAGAAATACTGCAATTTTTGAGTTTTCTGATGTCATGTAAATAATTATATATTTTTTGCGCTTACATTGCAAACGCAGGCTAAACCCTACAAGATTTATCAAAATAATGTACGAAGTATTTGTATACCTTGAAAAGGTCTACAGAAAACTCCGTGATGGCATAAGTCTATCTCTTATGGATAACCCACAATAGCATTTATTTGTCATTTATTTTTTACGAGAAATAATGGCTTTTTTCGAAGCAATTTTAAGCAATACAGCACTAATTCTTATCCAATTAAATACCTTAAATATATTGTTGATTTAATATAGATCAATATGACTGTTTACAGCATGTAATTTAAATGAATATTTTCGAAGATAATACAGATTTAAAATGCAGAGGCATAGCGGTTGCGTGGTTACCGACGGGTCGGCGGCGCGCGCGCGGCGTGTTCTGAAACCGTTGGGAAACGTGTTAATTTTCGGATAAATAAAATATATAGGACTTCAGCTGAAAACAAAAATTTAGTACATTCTTTTCTTTTAACTAAATATCACCATATAATAATCACGTGGATGATTAGAAATAATATTAACAAATTATTTGTTTTAGAGATTTTCTTAGCCTGTTTTCGGAATTTTATATGATCAAGTAAAGTACATTCTATCATGTAATAAAATAGCACATTCCTTAGATAATATCTTCATGTATATTGTAAAGTTTTGTTAAATTGTCATTCAACAATCAATGTAAAAAAACGTGATTTAGCAAACCAGTTTTTAACTTCCCACTACGTATTTAGATAAGGAAGTTACTGATTTTACCCCGATTTTCGAAAATCGAGCGTTCACCAGATGTCAACGTTTTGAGGTCCTAGGAATCTTTTCCGACTATTTTCACGATGACGTCAGTATGTCTGTATGTATGTATGTGTGTGTGTATGTGTGTGTGTGTGTGTGTGTGTGTGTGTGTGTGTGTGTATGTGTATAGGTAAACATCTCATAACTTTTGAACGGCTAGACCGATCGAAACGCGGTTGATGGCATTCGACCGGATTCCGCTCAACTTAGATTTCCTGAAAATTTGAACCGATTCGGTCCAAGAGATTTTGAGAAATTTTGAAAAACACCAAAAAAATTTTTGACGAAACAGTATTTTTTAAATATAACTTCCAGATTTATATACCCATTGAGTAAAAAAACTAATCAGCTCTATTCCTTAAATAACTACGTCTAATACGTCTAGTACAAAATAAAAAATCGGTTGATTCGTTTGGGAGTAATCGTTGACGAAAAATTTTGAAAAAAGTGTTTTTTCGACATAGCTTCGAAATTTATCAACCAATCATTTTTTGGTGTTCTACGATATTTTAGTACTAAACTTTTTAGCAAACTTACTTAGTTTTTTTAAAATAACTTTCAAGTTAATTTACCGATTGACTTATAAATATTATCAGCTTTTGTTCTTTAAAAATGCGTCAAATACCGTTAATTTAATCAAAATCGGTCAATTTGTTTGGGGTTTATCAATGAAGAAAATTAAAAATAAAATGTTTTTTTTACATTACATCGAAATTTTCCAACCTATCGATTATTTAGCTAAAACAATAGATGTAATTTAGATATTAAAAAATTGAGTTGAATGCCATCATCGTTTTCAAATAGGTAAACAGTTTTTCAAAAATTAATAATACTGCCATTTTTAACAAAATAGATGTTTGAACTGAAAAATCTATGCTTATATTTTTTACTCTTTTGAGCTTAAAATACCTTAATTTAGTGAGAAGTTTCAGGGATGGCCCGTGGGGTCAACCTTTTACACATATTTTGCCGTTTGTTCCGATGCCTCGCCTTAATAAATGGCAGGGTCAAACCTTCAACGTTGCAGGCTTAGATTTGAGCGTTAACTGTTTTTCACATGGCCAACTGTATATCGCTCTTTCAAGAGTAAAACATGTTTGTATTGTCTAATGGCAAGAAAGCTGTGAACGTTGTATATACTATAATATATTAATTGTAAAAATAAGAGAAATAGGTAAAAATGTAAAAACTAAAAATGTAGTACCTATATAAATTTAGATATTCCAAAGATAGCAGGAAATCTTCATGGTATAGGGAAAGGGAAATTGTTTTACTCCAAATTTAACGCGTGCGGGCCACGGGCAGTAATGAATAAATCAAAACTACTAGATCAAAGAACTTGTCAACGGACCATGGAAAGACGCATGCTATACCTAAGAAAAATCCAAAAAACAAGGAGTCAAGAATTAAGAAAAAAAACAAAACTGACAGATGCACTACATAAAAAAAGTGGCCAGCTTTTCGAAGGGACTAATTGAATTGAAACCTGGATAATTGTCACACACTATTTATATAGAATTTGACGACAAAGCAATTAAAAATAATGTTCCTGGAGTGGGGTCAACAATGCTGCCATTGATATTGTGCTGGGGTCTAACTGTATATACCTAAGCTCTAAGGAATTTCTTTGGACCACAACCGGGCTGTAGTTGATTTAAGTTCACGCATTTTTTCTAAAGGTCAAGCATGTGTTCTTTGAGCCGGGTAAGATCTCTAGAGTGGCTAGTAATAAGTAGTTAAGACCATAGCAACTTACTTCATAGTCCACACGATATTTACTTTCTGAATAAAATGACAAAATTGCGTAATTTACCATCTTATAATCCTAATATCGAAGTTGATGAATCTTAGCTACATTACATTTTATGTAGAAAATAAAAAAAGCCCGACTGCATTAATTTTGAAAAAATATTTATGACCTTAAATGAAAACTAACAAGAAAAAAAAGAACAAAAAAGAAACAAGCCCAGTAGTTTAGAATTAGTAGTTTAGAATCATTTTTTCCCGTGTTGGTTCCGGGCTTCTTTGAAGAATGGACCAACTGTCGAAGCACTAACATCGTGGCTAATAAATAGGTGGTAGAGTTCTGCATTGTCTCGCCCGGGTCAGGTACCACCGCTTTAGCATATTTCTGTCGCAATAGCGTCAGTGCTTGTTCCGGTTTGGAGGGTAAAGTAGCCGGGAAACTTATGCATGTGGCATTAGACCTCTCCACAAAATAGCAACGCAGCATTAATATCTTTGGTGTCTATAGGCGATGCTTGACTCTTTCCATCAGGAGACCCTTCTGTTTGTTTGCTATCTTATGATATAAAAAAAAGTAAGAATGAATAACTACACCATTGAAATAGTTCTATAATCGATGTACATAATATAAAACAATTCATGAATTTTAATTACATTAACATCTTTGGTATCTATAGGCGATGGTTGACTCCATCAGGAGACCCATCTGCTTGTTTGCTATTTATTTATTTATTTAACAAAATCCACAGCGCTTAACAACAAAATATGTACCTACATACAAAGCGTAACTTGGGCTTATGGCCAGTTATGGATTTACATTATATATGCAGGACTTATACAACACAACAAACGACACAATAAATATCGAATAACGTTTCAAAATAATTTAACTTTTACAAAAAAGCCTAATCAGTAAATATAAAGGTTATTTATCTGTCTGTCTGTCATTTCCAGCTAATTTCCGAAAAACAGGTGTTACACCAATAATTCTGATTGTCGCTGTAACAATAATTTATTTAGTTGAATTTATGGGAAGTATTTTTGGCTAACTTAATTAATTTCTTTTTTATATATTAGTAATTATAGTAGGACAGTAGTCAGAACTGCAAGGATCGTGACATATGGTAATGGTACTCGGTTCACTCCGCCTACCCCATAAGGGATCAGGTATGAAGATACGTAAGCAAATAAATAATAATAACAAATAATAATAACTAAACGTGTCACACAAAAACACAAGTAATGAAAGTGAAAATGATAGTTTAAAATTTAACAACAAAAACAGACAATAAATATGTAACACTTCAAATTGAAAATATATCATGAAATTAATTGGATAAAAATAATAATACATTAAAAATAAAGACTTATGTTAAATTTACACAATATACTAAAATTCGCATTCTTACATTACGGAGATACGGTGCATGTGTGTGTGTATGTATGTGCGTGTATGCGTGCGTGTGTGTATGTGCGCGTGTTTACAAGTCTTCATTGATAGATTTCATGATAAAGTTTTTAAATTCTTTTTTAGACATACAGAATGGATCGGCATCTTATGATATATAAAAAAAATGTACATCGATTATAGAACTATTTCAATGATTTAGTTATTCATTATTACTTAACATGATTCTAAACTACTGGGCTTGTTTCTTTCTGTTTGGCAGTGAATCTCTTTTCAAAATTAATGCAGTCGGGTTTTTTGCTTTCAATAATTTTGTATTGTCAGTGTGGGACCTAAGTTGCTTTACAACTTAATAGACCTATTTCATACACCTATACGTAGCAAATCTTACCTGATATAAAAAAATACATCAAATTTTACCTGATATAAAAGTTTATTAAGTACATTCTTATTTATAAAACCATAAAAAATAAGCTCATCTTTTTGATCCTGTTCATTGATTCGCCCTAAATTGTAATTTTTTATAAAGTTTTAAATTACGATGAAGTAATAAGCAGACAGCGTTTAATACTTTTTATCGTCGACTCTTGGAAAAAAATGCTCCCCTTGTACTACTAATATAACTTGTATTAGTAGTACATACCTACATTATTTTTTTTTATAGAAAAGGGGGCAAACGAGCAGAAGGTGCACCTGATGGTAAGTGATCACCGCCGGCCATGGACATCCACAATACCAAAGGTCTTGCTGTTGCGTTGGCGGCCTTTTAAGAATGAGTAAGCTCTTTTCTTGAAGGCCCCCAAGTCGTATCCGTTTGAAAACACCTCTGCCGGTAATTGGTTCCACAACAAAGTAGTGCGAGGCAAAAAGTGTCGAGAAAAACGCACAGTTGTGGATTTCCAGACATCGAGATGGTGAGGATGGAATTACAAATTATGTAAAATATGTAATAAATATGTAAAATACCTTGGACACGCAATAAATATTCACCAAAATCCTATAATTTATAGTTTATAAATCGTAATTATAATCTTTCAACTATCTTTATACACATGAAAAGTTTGTCTTTTTAAGACAACTCATTTTTAAGACAATTGCGCGAAAGGTGGAGGATGAAATGTGGCACTCCTACTAAATACGAAAAGGCCCATGTCTAATTGAAGTATGCGTAATATCAAATTAATGTTGTGCATTAAAGTTTGGATATTTGGATGGATGGATGTTTATTACTCAATCAAGCAAAAAATATTGAACGGATTTGGATGAAATTTTGCACACACGTAGGCCTGGAATAGCACATATGATACTTTTATCCCAGAAAAATTGATTATTCTGCAAAACTCGCCATAAATTTTTATAATGCAGCGGGCTTCACGCTGCGTCTAGTCCTAACCTACTATTTTTTTTATATATAGCAGAGGGGGCAAACGAGCAGGTGGTGCACCTGATGGTAAGTGATCACCGCCGCCCATGGACAACTGCAATACCGGGGGTGTTGCAGCTGCTGCCGGCTGCTGCCGGCCTTTTAAGAATGAATAAGCTCGTTTCTTGAAGGTCCGTAAGTCATATCCTGTTCGGAAACACCCCCTAAGGTTATTGATTCCACAATAGAGTAGTGCAAAGAGTCAAGCCGATTAGAAATAGCTTGATCGTCGACGATTCGAACCGCTTCACGTTGAATGCGATAAAGAGGAAGAAGCTGGTACTGAGGAGCTCCGGCCCAGAGGTGAGGACAGTACTCCACATGAGGTCGAATTTGGGCCTTGTAAAGTGAAGGCGATGGGCTGGCATGAAGTACTGTTTTGTTCTACTGAGTACGCCAAACTTTTTGGAGACTAGTTTAGCTTTTCCTTCCAAATGACCGCGGAACTGAACGTTGTTCGTTATGTCGACTCCCAGTATTCCAATACTGGCTGAGGCTGTCAGGTGAGTGTTCTTGAACCGAGCTGATACGACAAAGGGTGTTTTTTTAGCGGTGAACACAGAAAGCTGCGTCTTTTTGGGGTTAAATGTAACATGGTTTTGACGACCCCGTTCAGAGACATCGATTAGTTGATTCTCGAGTTCAGACACGAACTTGTTCCGATCCTCTTCGACGTGTTCCCGAGAAATACGGCTACGCCCGGTGTATGTAGCATCACCAGTACTGTCATCTGTATAGCAATGTATGTTACTAATTCGCAACATATCATTGATATGCAGAAGAAACAGAGTCGATGATAGCACGCAGCCTTGAGGAACACGAGCATTGACAGATTTAAAGTCGGAGCACGCACCGTCGACAACGACCTTGATGCTCCGATCAGCTAAAAAACTGGTGATCCACATGTATAATTTCTCGGGAAGCCCATAGAAAGGCAGCTTTGAGAGAAGCGCTTTATGCCATACCCGATCGAAGGCCTTCGCTAAGTTTAAACTAACTGCCAATGCCTCCCACTTGGACTCAACTACCTCCGCCCAGCGATGCGTCAGGTATACTAGAAGATCACCAGCTGAGCAACCACGACGGAAACCGTACTGGCGGTCGCTAATCAGCTGGTGCTCTTCTAAATACTTCAGGAGCTGACAGTTTATAAGTGTCTCCATGACTTTGGAGAACAAGGAGGTTATGGCTATTGGCCGATAGTTTGACGGATTAGAGCGAGCACCTTTTCTAGAGATGGGATGCACTAAAGCTGCTTTCCGTGAATTCGGTACCACGCCGAGTGAATAGGAAAGCCGGAATAAGTGCGTCAATACTGGCGCCAACTCTGAGCCCATACTTTAAGCACAATTGGAGGGATGCCATCAGGCCCACTCGACTCGTGGATGCCCAAGGAAAGTATCGCTTTACGCACGGATGACTGCCGAAACTGTGGTTCATGCATAGAACTATCACACTGCGAGATGGTAGGCGGTGCGATCACTTGGTCATCCAGAGTCGAGTTGGCCGCAAAGAACGAGCCCAGAAGATTGGCTTTCTCCTTTGCGGTATGGGCCAGAGAGTCATCGTCTCTGTGCAAGGATGGAAATGAAGGCTGGCTGAGAAGATATCTATGCCTCGGTCAAGAAGAGCAAAGCTGGCTTCGTTTAGGCCCCCGGTTAGGCCTCCGGGACTCTCACAAACCGAACGAAACTCAGCAGCTGGGCTGCTACTTTACGCCGGTGTTAAGTGAGAGAGTGGTATCTCCCCGGGCGTGCCGGCCTATTATTCAGTTGGAAATGCAGTATGGCACTACCACTAATTTGGTTGACTGACTGCACCGGTGTTAAATAATTTTTGTCACAAAAATTATCCCACCAGTGGGCGATGGGGTCGTCACATCCCTACGCCGGTGATAATAATATAAATGCGAAAGTATGTTTGGATGGATGGATGAATGTTTGGTTACTCTTTCACACAAAAAATCGATTTAGATTAAATTTGGCACACATGTAGACACTTTTTTAAGTCGAAGGGCTTCATCTTTAAAACTACGCAACGAATATTAATGTGGTTTTTTTTAACGGATAGAGTGATTCAAGAGAAATGTTTATATGTATGTATAATAAGATTTATTAAATAGTAGAAAAATAATGTTACAAATATATTTAGCAAAACAATGTTTGCCGGGTCAGCCAGCTAGTTAGTTATATTTCAAAATAGCTATCAATATAATATTAGTGACAAGATATCTGTCGTGTAATAGACGATGTAGCGAGTTGCTATACCATGTATGACATTTATAGGTATACTAGCTGTTGCCCGCGACTTCGTTTGCGCGGACTTCCCCGCTCCTTCCCCGTAGGTGATAGCGTGATAATATGTAGCCTATACGTTGACCCGACCTCTTAGTAATATTCATGCAAAATTTGAAGTAAATTCATGCAGTACTTTTTAAGTTTACCCTGGATATACATACAGACAAACAGACTAAAATTCTAAAAACTATATTTTTGGCTTCGATATCGATTGTAGATCACGAACCAAGTATTCTTTTAAAAAAAATATTCAATGTACAGTTTTGACTTTCCTACGATTTTATTATATGTATAGATATTATATAGATTATGTATGTAAAAGTATTTATATATGTATTTCTATGTATTAGAATCGTTGACTAACACCCATAACACAAGCAAATAATTTGCTTACTTTGGGGCTAGATCAGTAAGTGTAATTAGTCCCGTTAATATTTATTTATTTATTACTAGCTGTTGCCCGCGACTTCGTTCGCGCGGACTTCGTTTACTCCGCACAGCTCTTCCCTCGTAGGTGATAGCGTGATAATATATAGCCTATATGTTGACTCAATCTGTTAGTAATATTCATGCAAAATTTGAAGTAAATCCATGCAGTACTTTTTGAATTTACCCCGGACATACATTGACTTTCCTACGATTTTATTATATGTATAGATAATAAAGACATCGGTAGTTCAATGACAACGGAGCCACATGAGTAGATAAGGAGCTAGATATTGTATGTTTTATAGTACCTGACATGTTAATGTTATCAAAGATAATGAAGAGGATATTCTTGAATAGAAAAGTGAATATAGGACTTCTTTTTAATGAATAATACACAGGATTGAGTCATCTGGAGGTAAAATAAAATGAAGTTTGCTCGTACCACTCTGAGACCCGCTCCAGAGTTTTCTCAATTTCAGATGCAAGCTTATTCCGATTCTGATTCACCAATGCCTTTTTTATATTATAAGATAGCAAACAAGCAGATGGGTCTCCTGATGGAAAGAGTAAATCTTCGCCTATAGACACAAAAGATGTTAATGGTGTGTTACTATCTTGTGGCGAGTTCTAATGCCACATGCATAGACCTGCAAAATATTCACTCGACGAATATATAGAGCATATCCCCACACAGAAATTAATGCTGTTATTTTGAAGCACATATTGATGTACATAAGTAGCAATGCAGGTGATCAGGCACAGAGTCCTGACGGACACCATTTTTTGTTTTCGCCTTAGACCATATACTGTCCACTACGATTTTGATGCTGCAGTCTTCCAAAATACTAGCGATTCACGTTTGCACTTTTACATGCAATTTGTGAGATGGATGTGAGAGATGAGATGGTAATTAAAAGTGTCCTATGTTAAATCCTGGCAAATGCCTTAGCAACATCAATACTAGCTGTGAATTCTCCCATTTGTCCTCAATAGCTGTGGCTCAGTGATGTAAGATAAACCACAAGATTTGAGCTGAACGATGTCGAGAAAAACTATATCTCTCTTCACTTATTAGCTGATGATTTTCTACTCACTATAATTGCTTTTCTTTAATAATGTACTCCATATATTTGGAAATCATAAAGTTGATTACTATAGGTTTATTATTTAAGAGGTCAAATTTGTCACCCTTTCTAGGAAACGGGTTAACTAGAACATCCCTCCACATTTCGGGAATAGTACCTTTCTTATAAGAGAGTCTGAAGAGGTACTTCAACGACGATGTCAGTTTGGAAACGCTTGTTTTTAGTAAAATGACCGGAATACCGTATGGCCCGTTCGACTTATTGATGTTGAGGGATAGTAAAAACCTTCTGCGTATATAAAATGTAGAGCATGGAATTTCCACAGGTGTTGTGGATGGAGGCTTCTTCCACTACTCGACCTCTGGAGGAGGATCATCAAGTTGTGAATTGCAAGAAAGAAGAAACCGAGTAGTTCTGCTTTTCTCTCGTAACTGTGGAATAGTGATTCAGCCGGCTTGCAAAATAATGATAGCGATGACTGACAGAAATTATCTTGAATGGCGTTGGAAAAAAACAGCACTCATGATTTCCTGGCGAAAGGTAATCTGGCCTCTTGCCATTTCTCCCAATGTAACTTAGCTCTGACAATTTTACGCTGATAGATACCTGGAGGCAATATTTAACCATATTAAAAGTCAGCAGAATTTGAGTCATCTTTAAGGGTAGAATGCCTCCAAGGGTAAGATGAAAAAAAAAATCTGCAATTTATCATAATCTGCTGACTTGTGGTTCTCCTGGTAAAAGGAGAAAGCATCGCCTATAGACACCAAAGCTAATAATGGTGCATTGAAATTTGTATCGCGAGGTAGTAGTACCTCATGCGAAAGTCTACCGGCTACCTTACTCTCCAAATTGGAACACAACAATGACAAGCATTGACGCTATTGCAGCAGGAATAGGTAAGTCGAGGTGGGTTTGGTACCCCGGCGAGACAGTGTAGAACTCTACCACTTAGTACCCACATTGGAAATGACTCGCATAGCCAGTCGTTCGCCTCTCACGAACTGTTTGGTAGAACGGTAGATGATCTATTTTTTAAAGGGAGCCCAGATCATCACGGGGTAAAAAGTTGTTGAAAAAGCCTACTAGAAATGTGGGAGGGGGTACTGTTATAATAACCTATAGGTTAAACCTATAGGTAAACTCATAATCTTTTTAGGCCTTACCATGTTGTTAATTTTTTAAGAGGTGGAATCAGAATTGAATTGGGGGGAAGAAATGGCAAGGTAAAGAAAATCATACATATCTTGACAGGTAAAGTGAGTTTAGCAAGAAGCTGGCACGGATGGATGGCTGGACGACAGGCCCCCGATCTGACCCATGGAAAGCTACTGTGTTCCACTCCGGTACCCCATCCCAGTATGACCGACCTCCAGTGGACTGTTTTCATTGGCGATAGAACAGACTTCCATGCCGGAACAGCCAAGTATCAGGTCCAACGGGTGGCCAGCGGACAAGTTTTCGGATCTCCCTGGTCCCCGCGCCAACCAGTCACGCTTCTTTACACTAACTCATCTATAATGCTCTACGAACCAGAAATTTGCTAATCCGGGAAATGTTAATTGTTACCTGGCATTACTGTCAGAACATACGAATGGCCAGGCAAACTCAAAAAAGGGCTCTACCAACTATTATTCAGTCATTCGTTAACAATATTCGGCGGCAAGTGTTTGGGCTCAACGTGTGCTACCTACGGATTTGAGTAACATTAACCCCTCAATATGGACTTGATTGACAAAATTTCCTAACATACAATTTTTGTTATTGTGATTAATTACGAGAGCATAATTTAAAGAACTCGATATTTAGCTGTTCATCATTTGTATTTATTTGGGTTGGCTAATGGAATCTCTTGGATTGTTTTGATTTTATTTTCCGTTTGTTAATGGATTAAAAACATTAGAATATGAAACAATAACGTGACAAAGTAAAAATTACCTTGGTTTTGTATTAGATGTTTATTTTAAAAATCAGGAAAATTGTGCCTCAAATTTTACATAGAGCAAAACATTGAGAAATTAACAAAGAAACATTTTCATACGATACTTACCTTAAGTAGGTAGGTAGGTCCGGGCTCCCTTTGAAGAAAAGACAATCAGCCGTTTTGTCAGGTATTTCGTACAAGGTGAACGATTGGCTATGCAAATTAATACTGTCGTGGCTACTAGGTGGTAGAGTACTGCATTGTCTCGCCCGGATCTAGAACCATCGACTTACTTATTTATGCCCGCAATTGTGTCAATGCTTATTACTGTCGTGTACTGGATCGGAAAGTAAGAACGAACGAGAAGAACGAAGAAGTAAGAAAGAAGCCAATGAACTCACGCATGAGGTATTAAGACCCCACGACAAGGATAGCACCGCACCCTCAACACCTTTGGCGATGGTTGCCTCCTTCCATCAGGAGGGGCCACCTGCTTGTTTATTATCTTATGATATAAAAAAGGGGCTTGTCTTTATTGTCGGATTTAGCGTGCAGTTATATCCCTACACTTACATTTGAAATATTTTAATATTTTAAGCTTTAGGTATCATTTTTGTTTTAACTGTTACTCGTGACTTTGTTGACGTTGTCCAAAATCATAATTATTATTTGTGAGTTAAGTAAAAAAGTAGCCCATGTCACTCCAAAATAGTGTAGCTTTGAAATGGTAAAACAATTTTTAAGTTTGGTCTCAGTTTTTAGTTTATTATATCCTTATGACATTAAAGTAGTAATTAATTTGATAGCAATCTATTAACTTAATCTTTGGTTTTGATAACTGCAAGTATTTAACGCAGACAAAGAAATATTTCGGTCATCCTATTTTTAACATATTCGGTATCAGAATCGATTGCTGATCACCTTCATTCAATACCTACAGTCTTTTATCAGTTAACCAGTATACGTATTTGTAAAATTACATAAGGTATTTTTTTTAGTTTTTAAAATATTGAATATTTAAGTGAATTATTAAAAATGAACAGGATTTTACCACGATTAGTGACGAATAATTTTCCCGATATTTATCAATCAATCGTGGTAAGATCCCGTTAATTTTTAATAATTTATTTGAAAAAAAGCAGCGAAAGCCTAAAAGTATACAGTGAATATTTAAGGTATTTAGGTTGCTTTTAGACTCAAAATTCTCAAGTATCAAATAAAAATTCTCCCTGTTTTTGTATTAAAGAATAGTTAATGCTAATTCATTTTTTGTTCTTTTAAGTACCCATAAAGTGTCTTCGCAAAATCTTAGCTCAGAATTCTGACAATCTAACTCAGATTTCTGAGATTACCAGCTGTTGTACTGAAGACACCCAATGACAAGATAAATACCTAACCACAGACTACTAAGGAAAGAACTGATTGTTTACGTTAAACTTACCTAAATTCAAACTTTATTTAGATAATATTCCCCAAGTTAAAAAAATATTTATTAAATGAGGATAAGTTAAGGAGTTGATATAGAATCTTAAGGAATATATTAAACTTTAAGATAATAACTTTAAAAAACGATGTATGAAATCTTGCCTTCTTCTTCAGTTGATCGAATAATATTAAGTCCATTTTAATCATAATACAAAACATCAAGAATACAAATTCCGATTATTAAAGTACCGATTATATAGAATTTCGAAATAAACAATATGGGGATTCGGCTCTTAGCCGACACTGTGCAGCCGTTGTACGCTTGCTTCACCTTTCGCGGTAGTCACTGTTCTAACCTATAACTTATCCCAAACAGTTCAATAATACCAACAACAGAATGTCACGCTACTAGACGATTAAAAATTACGCCTTATAACTTAATGCCAGTCAAAATTATGGCAAAAATCATTATGCTAATTTATATTAGTCTATGCTAAAGTATAATTATGTCAAAAATATATCTTATTCGTTATGCCCAAGGAACTTAAATACAATAACTGGAATTGTTATGAAGCAATATTTGAAAAATAAAAATGTACTTTATTTCGTTACTAATAAAGTTGACATTTGTTTCTTACATAACAGAGGGGGAAAACGTTCTGAGCAAGATAACGACAAGAGTGGATGTTGTCCTTTTCTTGCAATTGCCAGTGTAAATAAAACTATCTGATGGTAGATTTTTATATATTCGGTAATCGTTAAATCCCTTTTATTCATACACGTCGATAAATACATTAGCATAAAATGTATTGTAAATAACACAGTGAGTTCTAAAATGTGCTTATTTTAATTATTACGTAATTACTTATGCAACGCAAAAATTGTTTCTCAAATTAGTAGAATTACTTAGCAGTAATTTGCAAACTACGCATGGCCGCACTTATATATGACGATTGGCGCTTTATTTAGTAGAAATAGAGACACACTCCACCCATGTCATGGTACTCTTCGGAACGATTTTGAAGCGCGTGTGAACATTCCGGGTAGAATGTAACTTCCTTGGTTATGCCAAACTAAATAAGGACAAAAAAATAGTTCATACACTGGGCTTATTTACTCTTGCACCTCTTGAAACTTTCGGAAATACATAGTAAATATTTCCTGTCCTTAGTAATATTATGTAAAATATCTAAAAAATGAACTTATTTCCCCGTGTTGGTTCCGGGCTCCTTTGAAAAATAGACCAACTGCTGTTCAGTGCTGTGCCTGCTCCAGGCAGGCAGGCGTAAAAGGCGACCGATTGACTATGCAAGTAACTACCATTGTAACTACTAGGTGGTAGAGTTCTGCATTGTCTCGCCCGGGTCTGGTACCACCGCCTTACCTATTCCTGCTGCATTAGCGTCAGTGCTTGTCACTATCGCGTTCCGGTTTGGAGGGTAAGGTAACCGATAAACTTATGCATGTGGCATTAGACCTCGCCACAAGATAGCAACGCACCATTAACATCCTTGGTGTCTATAGGCGATGGTTGACTCTTTCCATCAGGAGACCCATCTGCCTGTTTACTTTCTTATGATATAAAAAAAACTCATGAGTTCTAATCAATCTTTGTGTAACTTTTAAGTCAAGAATTGAAGGTAACTGGAACCTTTAACATATTCTTTCTTTATTCTTTTTATAATATAACGTTATACGTTGCTTATTAATGTAAAGTTGTATTATTTCGTGGATCAAAATTCAATCATAAATATTATTTGTTTATTTTCCATAACATAAACAAGAAAAATCTTTGGAAAACACGTCGCTTGATTTTTTTTATTTTGCCTATTTCTTTCTTTTACTTTACCTAATTATATACAGATCTCTTATATGGATAATGATAATTAAAAAAATCAATTTTGACAATGACAAAAAAAAACGTTGGTTTTTCATTTATTTATTTTCCTTTGTTTAATCAAGTAGGTAACTATTTTATAATCTGTAATGTAATACTGTTTGATTTTTATATAAATAATCAACTTACATAAAATATCCTTACAAAACTAGTATAAAATACTTAATCCCAATAATAATTTTTTATAATTTTATATAATTAGTTTATTTCAATGGTTAAAGCCAGGTTTGTAGGCAGCATCCCAAATTTCAGCCAGACAAACGCTGGAATGGAACCTATAGAACATGATGAGTGGCAGAGTAATATGACCTAGACATGTCCATAGGATTTTCCCATAAAACTCATATCTTTCATCAATACTATATGGTGATTTGTAGGAGAAGGTATTAACGAGCCACATTCCTACGTTACAAATTAGCAAAACTAATATGACTTGTCGACCAGGTCTTGTCTTTCGTAGTTTTCTGCTGTTGCTGCAACGACGAAGACCATCGCAAAGGACGCAAGTTTGAATTACTGCTTGTATTACCTGAGGAAATTAAAAAACATTATATTCAAAACAGTGTCACCTTTAGTTATTGGCATTTTATAAGATGTATTTAAGGACTTTTATATTTTAATATTTAAGAGGCTGACAAGACCTAATTTGTTGAAATTGATGTGCAGTGTTTTAAGAAAACTGTTAACATCACAAAAATATATGTTAGTATTCATCATATGGCAAAGACCGTAGACCCGATACATAATTGAACAAACTTGGGTGGATAGAAAATAATTACGAAGATTAGTCTTAAAATCATCATTAACGGTTATATATTTTTATTTTTTTGACGTATGGGTCTGCAATTAAAAACATGAAGTCATAATATTCATACCTAAATCGCTATCCAATCATATTTGACAAATAATCTATCCTTTCTTTAAATTTCAATTTTTACTTAATAATAAGACCTAACCGCCCAATTACTCTGATAGTGGGCTCTCGTTTACTCCGTTAGAAATAGACAGAGTGCGCGATTTTGGTATTGACAGCATCTTAAGTGGCGCTAAATGCCCTTTCAAAAATTAAAATTGAATCAAGTGTTCAAATGTTACAGTTTTTCAAATATTGAAGTTATGTTGCTTACAATAAAGTTGTTTGATGATTTTAACAAGACTTTCGACTAATATACCGACTGATTTCAAGGTCTAATCTACTCTTCTATTAAAAATTGCACCAAATACCGTTATTCAGATTCAGTTGGGATTTGTCAATGACAAACATTTTTGAAAAAGTGTATTTATCAACATTATTTCGACATATTTTCAACCAATCTATTTTGTAACTAAGACAAAATTTTTGAACTAGAAAATTGCGATAAAGACCATTTGAAAGACCAAAATGACCCTTCTATTTTGAAAATATAGCTTTTCAAAAATCAAAATACTATCATTTTTAACAAACTTAAGATTTTCGAACTCTAAGATCAAAAATATATGCCTGGGTTAGGCATATATTTTTGATCTTAGATCTTAGGCATATATTTTGCAACTTTGACCTTATTTTACCGCCATTTAATGGATCTTTTTAGGAATGGCCTTCAGGATCAATCGGCCTATAAGTTTTTTTAAATATTTTATGTTTAAACAATTACAAAGTTAACGTACAATGATCTAAAAGCGTTAATTGAAATTGACTTTCCTATTTGGCATTACATCTCTGCAACGCGGATAGCAACGCACTATTAAATCTCTGGTCTCTATAGACTGTGGACGTTTCTTTCCATCAGGAGAAACATCAGCTTGTTTGCTATCCTATAATATAAAAAATATTTGCACGCTAAATCTTATAAAGAAGGCAGAAAAATTGAATATAATTCTCCCTAACATATTATAATGTACTCACCATCACTACAACATCAAAAGATTTAATGATGTTTATAATGAAGAATGTAGCAATAAGGGTTAGTATTGTTTCAGCGATAAAAAATGGCAGGCAAACATATAGCAACACATCATCGAGTAAAGAGGTATGATGCTCGTTGACATCCAACTTTCTAATTTTGTTATATGCTATTAGAACTGTGACCACCATCAGCAAATGCATTGCTAACTTTGTTGAATCATTCAAAATGTATCCAGTCTTGACCGTTTTTCTAAAATTAAAAATGAAATATATTATTATGGATGTATGGAAAATATCAATTTATTATCCTTAACATAAAATGAGTTCTATTTCTTTTTATGTATTAAGCGAGTTGATATTTTAAATTCATTTATTTCTTGATTTAGTGTATACAGATACAGTTACAGTTAATATTAAAATGATATTATTTTACTATAAAATGTGAGCTTATCTCACAATGAGGTTTCTTCCAGCTAAACCACGCAGAGAGAATAAGAGAAAGATATAATATTAAATAATACAAATGGGATTAAAACTATTGATCAATATTACACTTCCGGGAAATGCATGGCTTAAATGGTTACGGGAAATATCTTCTGCATTTAGTTGTTGTGTGTAATTTCTGCTGTATTCAGTTAATCTGGTATATTTGGGGCTATGTACTATTGTATGTATGTCAAAAAGTAGATGGAAACTCTAGTTCAATACATGATAGCAAACGGTTCATACTGTATAACCTACGTGCATACTTGATAACTAAACTTAGTACCATAGTGGTCTAAGTCCCTAAAGCCCTATAAATAAATAAATATTCACGGGACAAATTACCAACCTTTTGCTCTTACTGAAAGCTCTCCAATCAGTTATAATATTTTGAAATAAATACCAGAATATATTAAATCCAAATTCGCTGTTATAGTTAGGCTGAAATTAATTTATAATTAACTTACTTATAGGGACTATGAATTCATTGCATTGTTTTTCAGAGACCACTCACATACTAAATTGTTAACGCTTGATTTAAAAAGATAAAAAAACTTAAATGATAATGGTCCCCGTAGTCCCCGCAGCAGCAATATTATTATGCTTTGGTTACGAGGTTAGTAAGAAGGCTAATGTTCTACACAGGTTCTTAATATATTTATCACGATACTTATAGAATTATTGTTAGCAAATTATCGTTACTAAATTAGATACGCAAAATATGCTATAAATAGAAAATGCATTAATAAATTACTTCATATTCTAAAAATATAAATTACAAGGATATCATTTTACTTGTTAAGTAATAAATGATGTTACTTTTTTCCGGCGATTCTGATCCTTTTATATCTTCATTATTATGCTTTTGTGATATTGTTTTTTATTTAAGGTTAATTTTACTTTATTAATGTATCCAAACTAGATATCTTTGAACAATTGCTTAGATAAGACGAAGGGTGCTTCTGATACCTTCAACTTATATAACGCATGATCAAGTTTGCTTCAAACAAACATTGAACAAACCTTGAAGGTTGTAAATAGCAAGAAATGGATAAAAATTAAGATACTGGGAATGAGAATATACACAGAAACACATGTTAACACCTAAGCTGTGTCATACCATTATAGATGGGCAATCCACCAAAACATCCTAACCCAGATGGGTAAAAACCTGGGTGTATTGGGTGTGATAGGTTTTAACCCGATTTGAAACCGATTTATAACTTAAATTCAGATAGTTATGAGTATGCTCTTTCTACTCCTGCCTGACCAAATGCAAGCTCGTTCAGTAAGTTACGATTCTAGCTACCCATTTCAACGGTACTTTGTGATAGAATGTGACATTTAAAAAATATATAAGAACCGATACGAGTGACGAATTAGTTTTTTGTGTTTTCATGTTGCCGTTGTCCTTTTGATTTTTTTTATCAGAAAAGTCATCTGCTTGTTTGCTATCTAATGACATATGTTAAATAACAAACAAGCAGACAGCTCCTTGATGGAAAGAGAAACCATCGCCTATAAACACCAAAGACGTTAATGTTGCGTTGCTATCTGTGTTGCGAGATGTATTAGTATAGATCCTGCATATATGTATAAGTTTACCGGCTACCTTATCCTCTAAACTGGGAAAGGACAATAACACGCATTGATACTATTGCGACAGAAATAGGTAAGGAAGTGATACCATTACGTTGCGTAACTTTACCACAAATGAAGAAGAAGAATAGAAAATATAGAATAGTAATGCTCCAAAAATGATATAACATTTTATCACTTGCTTAAAACCTCCAGAAATGTCAAAGAGCTCTATAAAAACTATAAGAAATATATCTAAAATCAAAAATATCTGAAAGGAAAGATAAATAATTTTCTTCCAAGTGTCTCGTCGTCTACTAACAGAACGACATGAATACTGAGTTTCAAGGCACAAGTGATCATGATAAAATAAAAAGAAAATTAGCGAATATTATATTTGTGACAGGGACACCATTATTGATGGTGGAACATCACTTTTGGACATGATTTTTTGAAAAATTGCAACCAAATTTTAAAATTCCTTCACACAAAGCTTTAGCGTCCACATCTATATATATAACTAGCTGACCCGGCTAACGTTGTTTTGCCATATAAATTATTTATAAGTAAAAAATGTTAAGGGTGGACAACCCTTATCACTAAGGGGTATGAAAAATAGATAGATGTGGGCCGATTCTCAGACCTACTCAATATGCTTACAAACTTTCATGAGAATCCGTCAAGCCGTTTCGGAGGAGTACGGGAACGAACATTGTGACACGAGAATTTTATATATAAGATAAAATTGTAGGAAAGTCAAAACTGTACATTGAATATTTTTTTAAAAGAATACTTGGGGCGTGATCTACAATCGATATCGAAGCCAAAAATATAGTTTTTAGAATTTTTGTCTATTTGTCTGTATGTATGTCCGGGGTAAACTCATAAAGTACTGCATGGATTTACTTCAAATTTTGCATGAATATTACTAACAGGTCGGGTTAACATATAGGCTACATATCATCACGCTATCACCTACGGGGGAGGAGCTGTGCGGAGTAAACGAAGTCCGCGCGGACGAAGTTGCGGGCAACAGCTAGTACCTAAATAAAATATATGGAAAGATGCATCTTGAATTAAATAAAAAACTTAACGGTTGTTACTATCAATCTACATGTGTAAAAATTTTGGATAAAGAAAACATTAGTTTTTTTTATCATAAGATAGCAAACAAGCGGATGGGTCCCCTGATGGAAAGATTCAAACATCGCCTATAGACACCAAAGATGTTAATGGTGCGTTGCTATCTTGTGGCGAGGTCTAATGCCACATGCATAAGTTTACCGGCTACCTTATCCTCCAAACCGCAACACGACAGCGACAAGCACTGACGCTATTGGGGCAGGAATAGGTAAGGTGCCAGACCCGGGCGAGACAATGCAGAACTCTACCACCATCGTGGCTGATGGTAGTGACTCGATAGCCAATCGGTCGGTTTTTACGACCTGCCTGGCAGAACGGCAGTTGGCCTATTCTTCAAAGGAGGCCGGGACCAACACGGCGTAAATACATTCAGTCATAAAATATCAGGAATGGAAGATTTGTTTGTTTTTAACCCCCGACTCAAAAACGAGGGGTGTTATAAGTTTAAGGTGTGTATCTGTGGATCCGTGTATCTGTGTGTCTGTTCGTGGCATTGTAGTGACCAGGCGGATGGTGTCTGATTTGGCTGCGTTTTTTTAATGAAAGCCCTATTTTACAAGATGGTTTTTAGCTGTGATTCATTAGAATCTGTTCAGCCATTTCAAGATCATCAGTTGTTTTCAAATTGATGAAAGAAATTAAGCAACTTGTAAAGGCTTTATCGACAATAAATGCTGTATTCTGTAACTTCAATGATATTGCAATAACATGGTGACCTTGACCTGATGCTGCTAGATCCTTATTCAAAAATGATCAGCTTCTATTTAACAGGGACGCCATTATTGATGGTGGAACATCACTTTTGGACATAATTTAATGAAAACTTGCAACCAAATTTTAAAATTCCTTCACATAAAGCTTTAGCGTTCACATACTTAAATAAAATATATGAAGAGCTGCATCTTGAATTAATAAAAACTAAACGGTTGTTACTATCAATCTACATATGTATATAATAATTAATACATTATAAATAATAATTAATATATTCAGTCATAAAATATCAGGAATGGAAGATTTGTTTATTTTTAACCCCTGACGAAAAAACGAGGGGTGTTATAAGTTTAAGGTGTGTATCTGTGGATCCGTGTATCTGTGTATCTGTTCGTGGCATTGTAGCGACCAGGCGGATGGTGTCTGATTTGGCTGCGTTTTTTTTAATGAAAGCCCTATTTTGCGAGATGATTTTTAGCTATGATTTATTAGAATCTATTCAGCCGTTTCAAGATCATCAGCTGTTTTCAAATTGATGTAAGAAATTAAGTAACTTGTAAAGGTTTTATCGATAATAAATGCTGTATTCTGTAACTTTGTTGATATGGCCATGATATGGTGACCTTGACCTGATGCTGCTAGATCCTTATTCAAAAATCATCAGCTTCTATTTAACTAACAATATTCGTATGTAAATAACCGATTTTCTAAATATTGCAAACTATTTTTCAGCGACTTTCTGATGTCCATTTGCATTAAAACTTGGCAAACTTGGGTAAGTTAGCAACAATGCAATCTTATGGTACCACCCAAGTAGCACGTTAAGCTGTATATAGGCTGCATTTAGGTTCATTTTTAAACTTAAAGCTGTATATGAAGCCGTACAAAGGCTGTAGAAGCGCTTCTACAGCCGATATAACACCAAAAAGGGCCCCAAGTTATACAGCTTATTGCGTTATATAAGCTGCACAATAGCTATACAAGCTGCTATAAACTGTACAATGGCTGTTATTTGGTGTATAAAGAAACTATAACACTAAAGATACTCTCTTGTAACTGTCTTGTACAGCTAAGAGTTAAATAGGCTGCACAATAGCTGTACAAGCTGGTATAGGCTGTACAAAGGCTGTTATTCGGTGTATAAAGAAACTATAATACTTAAGATACTCTCTTGTGCAGCTAAATGTTCTTAATAGGTGTTTGAAAATGATAAAAAGTAACTAATCTGTTTTTGATATTGTATAACATTATATCTGCAGACGCCATAATTAAAAATATATTAATAAACGATAAATTCTTGGACTTGGAGCAGTATTCAAGTGTGTATTCAAAGTGCAAACTCAAATTTACTGTCAAATGTAATATGTTTTCCCTCAAAATATTCACGCGCCAACGAAATAATCAAGATAACACAAATAAAACAAAAACAAAATACGGTAAGTGTTTGTGTTTAAGGTTAGAATATACAAGTATTTATGGTACAATATTGTATATAAAGGCATAATGATCATAATATAAGTTGCTTGTCAAGATATAGCTTTAGCTATTGCTAAATATATCTTTTATTTAACAATATATTTCTTTAATGTTGTTTTTAATACACAATAATGGCGGCGTTTTGTTATACAGCCTAAAGTGTATTTGGAGGGTGATATACTGCAAATAGCTGTACTGAATCTCTTTTTTGTTCTATTATACGGCTATTGGCTTTTAATTACCGTCCAAATACACTTTAGGCTGTACTAAGTCCCTATATAAATCTATTGTACAGTAATTGGCTTTTAATCACTTAACTTATGTTTAGAGATGCGTACAAAAATTGAAGAACCCTAAATACAAAACATATGTTTGTCACTTGATTTCGCTATTGTGTTGTATTGACGTCGGTCGTTTGACTTTACAACTAAACCAACTTATTGTTAACTATAACTTATGAGACATGTATTTCAATCATGTTTTACTTTATTTTTCAGGGAAATATGCCTTATAAAATAATAAAAACAATTGAGAGTTTGCTATCTTATGACGTTAAAAAAATCAGTTATTATAAATTACCAACCAAGTAACCTTAATGAAGAAGATAAGCCTAAAAAATAATAAATCAGATAACCTACAATCACTTTTTAATGTTTTTGTTACGGAACCCTTTTCCTTGAACATTAATAAAAATGACGATTGTAGGTTTACCTGAATTAGTAATTTTTCAGCTTTATCTTCATCACGATTACTTGGTTGGTAATTTATAATATTTAAATATTCCTTTTCAATATTCCTCTTGATTTTTTCCACATGATATCAACTATGTAGATATAAAAACAGCAAACAACAATTTTCTCAGTAATACAGCCTTGAGCTGTACTATAGCTGTATATGCAGATTTTTTAACACCATTGGCTGCATAACAGTCTACAATTACGCCATAAATATTAGCTGTAGAACGGTGATTGCATATCCCATTTTACAGAAACAAGCGTTGAGTGATACTATAATAACACTTAAAGCTGTAATAAATTCCCGTGCTAAACAAAATACAGCTAATGTACAGCTTTAAGGATTAAAATCAGCCTAATGAGTTACAAATTGCTTAAAGCTGTACAGTAGTGTATTAATATTCAGATATAACGCCTAAAGCTTACGCGGAACTCTAAGAAAGGCCTTGTACAGCATTAGGCTGTATATAAACTCATAAAGGTCTCTTATACCGATAAAAGCATCTTTTTACACCATTGTACGGCTGCAATAAAACTTTAAGTTCTATATGAGCTGCTTTATGGGTATTAAACATGCTTGATTGCTGCTTGGGCATCCAACTGATCTCATGATGTAGACTGGAACTCTCAGATGCTGAATTTTGACGAAATAACCGAGTTTTGGCTCAGCGGTTTTGTTGCTATAAGTACGTACTACGTTTAATTACTACTCATGATGACGAGGATCTGAAGATGGAGTTGAAAGAGTTCTACTGAAACTCACAGATAAAAAGTGCTAAGGTAGTGGAGCTTGTAAGAGTTTATTTCGTTAGAATAATTTCTTTCCCATGATGTCAGGGTTCTGAAGATAAAAATTTCCGAATCCAGATTCAAATTGCGAAAAAATGAACAGTGAACTACTAAACTCAACCAGGTAAATTTATTGAGTTAGCACTCAATTCTTATATTGGCTAACATTTTGGTTTGGAATCTAGGCTGCTAGGATTTGATAATGGAACTAAAACGTCACTATGGGAACTCCGAAACTAGATAAGATAAACTCATCATGTTTGGAGTCATTCGTTCTATTCTTACAAACATCCTACTGCTGGACAATATTCAGGGTCTTATAATGGAGCTGAAATGAGATCATAGGAACTTAAGAATAAAATAGAGCAATACCATCGACTTTTGGGTTGTTTGATCCGTTCCTTTAAGGGTTTTTCAGCAGAATTGCTTCCAAAGCCTGATGTTAGAGCTGGAAGAAGTCTATGAGAACTCCTAAGCTTATCTAGGTAAACTTATCGAGTGTAGGCTGATTTGGTTGGTTTTGATATTTACTTTGGTGCTGGATGACTTTTGGGATCCGATGATGGAACTGGAGGTGGCTATGGGAATTTCTAAACTAACAAGATAAACCTATCAAGTTTAGCCTTACTTGTTCTGTTTTAACAATTAATACTGTGGTGGTAATTGACTTCCAGGGTCTTATGAGGAGGTCATTGGAACTTAATACCATATATTTTTGGTTTATTTGATTTAATACTTTTCAGGACTTTGGTGCCGGCTTTAGGGAAATGGTCGCAGGTTCAAATCCCGCAGTGTCGATATTTTTCTTTGTTGTTTTTAAGGTTTTTCCAGTTTATCAAGCACGAGGTGAGTGCTATAACACAAAAATAATTAGAAATACGAAAGTACTGATCAAAATTATAAATGTGAATTTCATCTGTAACGATGAACTCATTTAACTAGTTAGGTATACGTATGTATATCTAGCGATCAGTACAATCGACGTAATCGATCATATAGCAAAGAAAAATTTCGCCACGTAAAACCTGTCAGCTCAGTGGAAGAGCATCCCGGCTTTAGAGAGACGGTCGCAGGTTCAATCCCGGCATGTCGATATTTTTGTATCGTTTGTATGATACGTATGTATAGCTAGTGATCAGTACAATCGACGTCATCGATCGTATAGCAAAGAAGAATTTCGCCGCCTCGAGCCTGTCGACACTAGCTCAGCGGAAGAGCGTCCCGGCTTTAGGGAAATGGTCGCAGGTTCAAATCCCGCGTGTCGATATTTTTCTTTGTTGTTTTTGAGGTTTTTCCAGTTTCCCAAGCACGGGTTGAGTGCTATAACACAAAAATAATTAGAAAATCAATTCTCCTAAATAAACTTAGGCTAGTGGATACTATATATTATAAATAAATATTCACGGGACAAACTACACTTACTGATTTAACCCCAAAGTAAGCAAATTATTTGGTCGTTCACATTTACGCGGAATTTTACAATATCCATCACATTCTTCCACATTTTATGGTAATTCTTTCACTATCAACTCTGTGAAACTTTGGAATTAACTTCCTTTTCATATCAGGAGTAGTCAATAGTAAGTTTTAAAAAGACCTGCATAATTTTTAATTTTTGAATAAAAGGGCACAGTAACGTATTATTTATTATTCGTAGTATTAAGTTAATTAAAATACGAATTAGTAGTTTTTCTTTTGTCTTTAAGTTGTATGTTTCTACGTTAATAATTTGTACACTGTATATTCTACATTTCTTTTACGCATTCGTATTCTTTTGAGTTTGCTTGAAGAAATCTCTTGCAGAGATAAGCTCGCCTTTTGTAAATGTTTACAAATTAAAATGTAATATGACTTTTAAGTGTACAATAATGTATTAAATAAATAAATAAACAATTAAATTAATTCTCCTAAATAAAAGCATAATTTACTAACTATAAAATGACTTACTCTCCAAAACTGCTGAAAACGTATCCAAGGATGAGATTCGAAACAACAATAACCATGAATATGAGACTAAAAAACAATCCTTTAGTTACATCTTGGCAGTTAACTTGCATATTTCTCCTGACATCATTTTCGTTTAAAGATTGGCTGCAATATATTTTCAAAAATATATATTTTTTAATAATTTTATGATATTCACCAGAATTGATATTGTACGTTTTCGCCTGTTAGCTAATTAAGGAAAATAAGTAAATAAATAATTTGGTTTACAACATAGGTAGGTATTTCGTTATTTTTTACGAATAATTTTAACACAATAAAAAAATTGCATTTTTTTGACCATACAGTTAAGTATTTTCTGTTGTTTTCTGCTTTTTCTCTAATTTTACCATAGTAAATTTCAGATTCCTTAGGGTTTATAAAGATTTACATAACGTATTAATATAAGTAGAAATTCTAGCTACATCCCGAATCCCGCTGCATCATTAAGGTCTTCTCAAGTTCAATTTCTTCGGTGATTCGATAATCAATTAGAGGACAAAAATTTAAAGTAAAATTATGAGGACGCATTTCATTTAATTATATACCGTAAAATAGGACGGAAAAATAGGAGACGAGTAAGAGCTATATTCCGACATTAAGATAATGGAGCAAAGAAGAGAAACGTGTATATCTACAGTGATAGAATAAAATATTATCGCGCATTTACATGGAGTGATTGTACCTATCATAGACCACATGGATTGTATATTTTATGTGTCAGATGCTTTATTTGAATAGGTGAGATTCCATGCACACGTTTTGTTATTAATATTTATAAAAATGTATTTTTAATTGATTCTTAAAGAAGTTTCACTTCTATCACTAGTATGGTGTTGCATGCGTTTGTTGTTAATTTTACGAATTCTACGATTTCTAAGAACGATACATTCTTCCATCCTACAGATATTTCAAGTCATATCCAAATCCATTAAGCCATCGAAGCTAGAAGTAACTAACATAAATATATACATTCGCAACATTAGTGGAATTATATATTATAAAATTATTTAGAATAGAAAAAAAAACCAGCCCGCTGAGTTTCTTCCGCTGGGTCTTCTCAGTGTGTGGCGGCATTTCGATCCAGTAGTAACAATAAAGATCTCAATTCATCAAAAAGACATGGAACTAATAAAACTTACTTTTTTGCATTTGTTGAATAAAATGTATCTTAAGTAAAAACAATTTTAATTTCAATTTATTATAATTAATGTAAATAATATTTAGAAATTTGTAAATAAATAGTGCTTACATTTTTGAACTATATAAAATTAAAAATATTTTAAAAATCATGCTATATAATATTTTAATACTGGCACACTATAATGTGGTAGGATTAGGATATGCTGGTATCTTTGATTAATTTTATTACTTGTGACACCCATGTTTTTGCAACACTTTTTTTTATTTTACTTCATATAAGTACCTACTCAACTATTTTCGATAAAATGATTCAAAGGTCGCATATCAATAGTTACTTTACACAGTTAAATAATAATCAAGTAAAATACAAATACTTACCTTGAACCTTTGTGAAGATCACTCGATACAAGCGGTATGATATCATTTCTACGAGTATCAATATTGCTCCATATTACATAATAAAACGCAACTAAAAATAACGGTTTCTTTCAAAATTTGACATAGATTAAAAATAATCTAGATCTATCTATAAATAAAATTTAATATCCCATACCCATCAATAAATGAAACTCGACGCTAAATGGTAATAAATATGGTGAGTAACTTTCGACAATGGCTGATATAGTTTCAGGACCCTTACAACGTATATCAAAATTTTTGAGGAAGCCGTTTATCCCTTCAGCTCCTTGATCTACAATTAAAAAATTCAATTATAACGAAAAATGATCTGAATTTTATATTACATACACACATGAACGTGTTTTGTACCTGTTCCACTGTAACCATCAGTTTTATTGTAGTGACTGTATTGGTAGATTCTCAAAGCAAGAAATGTTTCTCGATAAATCGTCGAAATCCAAAAGCACAGACTGCTTCCAATCATATGCATAAAACCGAATTGCGCCAATTTCTGAAAAAAAAATCCAATAAGGCATCACACTATAGAGACTTTATTTTCGTAGAGAATTGTCAATCAGAGTTAATACGCAAATCAGAAAGTTATGATGAATGAATGATATTGCATTACGAATCATTTGTATTGTATAAGATTCATTTTACTCGTATATTATAAATATAATATTACACTAGCAAGTAAAGGTAGGAACATCCCGTGTCTATTTTCAAAATAGGTAAGCATATTGAAGTTAACGACTAATCGTTTTGTAGAAAAAACCCCGAATTACAAAGACAGTATAAGAGTATAAACAGTTCGACGTTCTTGTAATGTCGAAATGTTGCAGTAGAAAACTGTGCGCTGTAATTCTGAATCTAATAAAAAATATATATCATGTTAAATTTTGCGGGCATAATCGTGCCAAATTCGTACATATAGACATCCGGACAGACTCTGAATTTTTTATCAGTTTTTATTTACACTACATAAAATAATTGTCTTTTAAAATATGAAATGGATTAAAACGAATATTTTTCTTGACATACGTGTATTTAACTATATTATTCTACAAGTGCAATATGAATATTATAGAGACTTCAGAATGTCACTTTAATTTGGTAAGGGAAACTTAACAATTCGCGTTGAGGCGTGCAAAATATTAGAAAATGGCTCTGACTATGCCACTATTTAACCCTTTTACAATGTAAATACTAATTATCAGAATGTCTATGTCGATTGACGACCAGCACATTTTTTACGTTACGTTTATATGCATTTAGTGTGATTTATGGTACTCTAAAAATCTCTAAACTAATCTACTATTTATAGCTTTTTGATATATTTAAAGAAATACTTTGACATTGCATTTAGTCCTTATAATTTATTCTATTTTTTTTTCTGCAATGCCGTGTAATTTTTATGCAGTGTTTGGAAAATTTAATTTGTCTAAGTATTTACTGCATATAATTAAAAATTCTAATGTACAATAAGGCTAATAGGCACAGATACATTCCCTGTGTTGTCCCGCGCTCCTTTGCAAAATAGTGTAACGGCCATTCTGCCAGGCAGATCGTAAAGGTGACCGATTGGCTACATGTGTTACTACCACGATCGTGACAACTATGTGGTAGAGGTACGCAACGTATTTGGTACCACTGCCTTACCTATAACTCCCGCAGTAGCGTCAATGTTTGTCATTGCCTTGTTTCAGTTTGGAGGGTAAGGTAGACAATACACTTATGCATACGGCATTACCTTCCCGCGACACAGATAGTAACGCACCAATAACATTGGTGTCTAATATGCTATGGTATCTCTTTCCATCAGGAGAGCCATCTACTTGTTCCTGTCCCTCGTATTGATGCTATCTAATAATATAATAATGATATAAAAAATACATAATATTGTATTAAATTGTATTAAAATGTTAATTAAAATCCTATATTATTTTAACGTAATAATTTTTCTGAAAATTGCAAAAATTACCTGTTTTCGTAGTATTATTATATTAGAGTAGTTAAATATAAAAAATAGCTGCAGAAAACAATAAATTGGACCAACAATATCAAGAGACATTTCCACTTTGTTGACACAGCTTTCATTGTCGTAGTTGTCATCAATATAATAATGAAATTGAACGGCTAATAAAAGAACTGAATGTATAAGATGGCCAAAGGCGAAAGCTGTAAAAAATATAAATGTGATAGATTATGAAAAGTTATAAACTATAGCCCTCATTTGACTCGTTTTACCAATATTTTAAAGTATAAAACACTTTTAAAACAGCACTGCAGTTGTATAGGGACTTTTTAGAGAATCTGTACCACTGGTCACCTGACAAAGACACTCATTACCGCCTGAGGTGATTAGGGACATATATTTTATTATGTCATTGAATAGCAAACAAGCAAATGGCTCTCCTGATGGAAAGAGAAACCCATGCCTACAGACACCAAAGATGTTTACGGTGCATTGCTATCTTGTGGCGGGATGGCAATGCCACATGCACAAGTCTACCTGGTACCTTACCCTCCAAATCGGATCACGACAATGACAGGCATTGAAGTTATTGCGGCAGGTATAGGTAAGACGGTGGTAAGAATACCCGATCCAGACGTTGCGGAACTCTACCATCTACCAGTCATGATTGTAGTGGCATGCAAAGCCAATCAGTCACCTTTTACGACCTGCCTATCAGAACGGCAGTTGGTCTATTCCACGGGGCTATTTTTCAAGGAATCCCGGACTAACACGAGGAAAATTGTCACCAACTCATCTGTTCAATTAACGGCGGCGTTAGTGTGGCGTTTAGAGCTGCTATTTAAAAATTTTACAAAGAAAAACAGACAACAAAACACATTTTACAAGATGGCGGCTGTATTTTTAATTTTCTCCACTGAACAGATAAGTTGATGGCACTATAAGAAGTTATTTGACAATATGATGTTGACCTCTGAAGAAATGATTAACACCCGTATTCACAAACGATACTATGAGATTGCATGGTGTTAGCGAGTAGGGTCTTTTAAAACGTTTCATAAACAATACTTGAGTACTGGTTGCTACTATGCGTCCTTAATCTACGCACAGTAAAGTTGACCGCCGAGCTATTTTAGAGAACGCATAGTGTCCAGTTTTAGAATCTGGCGTCCAGATGTGTTCCCATTTAGTACCTACCTATGTATTGTCCAGAGGGTTAATGTTAATATAATTGAAGTTTAAATTTGTGTTTATTGTGGATTACAGAATTGAAGGAGAATTCGATAATTATAGAAATTTTTAGTAGATTAAACAAACAAAGAATAATTAGAACAACATAACTCATAAGTTATTCCAAAATCTTTTTTAACTTTCAAAATATTTACAACGGTTATATTTTTATTCCAAAATTTTAATTAAATTCCAAGTTATATTTAAATTCCAAAAAATTGACATTTGTCAAACATATAGTGTGAAATACGCTGCATTAAAACCAACCAATCACAGCTGGGTATTCGACACTATGATATCTCACAGGCAAGTAATACTTAAGTGTTGTTTATGAAACAGATGGCTTGTCGTGTGCATTGCATAGCAAATTAGCGTTCTTCGCATAGTGTTACTACGTTACTTAGGTAAGGGTTGTTTATGAATACGGGCGTAATTCTCTTGAAAATTCCCTGGTAGAGAGTTGTAGATAAGATGTAAGTTTATAGACTACCTTACTCTCTTCAAATCGGAACATGAAAGTGATATGTGCTAATACTTTAGCAGCAAGAAAAGATAAGGCGTTGATAATGGAAAACACGTTGCAGATCTCTGCTACCATAGTCATAAATGACCTACTCAGCCGAGCTTTCGCTTATTACGAACTTCCTGAGAGAAACACTGGCCCTCCTTAAAAAGTGTCATGGGTCAAAACAGGTCAAAATCTGACGGAATAAATATTCCAACTGATATAATGTTAGTGCTTCAGAATGTTATATTTACTTTTAGAGGATAAGGTTCTCCTCTATACGATACTGTTGTTAATATATTTTTTTTTCAATAAAAATAAATCATTCAAAATTAATCTCGAAGTTACGTCAGTTACCAAGTATTTTTTAAAAGAAAAGTCACAAACTTACGAAATCTCTCGTCAAAGACACATACTCTCCATGCTAATCTGCTTCTCTAATTCCTTAAAAGACACGGGCGAACAATATATTTATTATTTATTATTTATTTTATTTTATATCATAAGACAGCAAACAAGCAGATGGGTCTCCTGATGGAAAGAGTCAACCATCGCCTATAGACACCAAAGATGTTGATGGTGCGTTGCTATCTTGTGGCGAGGTCTGCCACATGCATAAGTTTACCGGCTACTTTACCCTCCAAACCGGAACACGACAGCGACAAGCACTGACGCTATTGCGGCAGGAATAGGTAAGGCGGTGGTACCAGACCCGGGCGAGACAATGCAGAACTCCACCACCTAGTAGCCACGATGGTAGTGACTCGATAGCCAATCGGTCGCCTTTTACGACCTGCCTGGCAGAACGGCAGTTGGCCTATTTCAAAGGAGGCCGGGACCAACACGGTGCATAGCTTAATTTCACGATTACTGAGTAGTAGTATTCAGTGACGCTTTTGTCCTAGCAAGGATTTTTTACCTCTATATCATCAGTACTTGTCAATTGTTGCCCTATTTGGAACGTAGGGTAGTCTTTAAACTTACACGTGTGACCTGATACCCTTACTACGAGGACTGCCACGATATAAACTATACTCATCTTTGGTTTCTGTCTGTGATCGTCAACTGTTATCTTCCAGATAGTAGTATGCTAATTTTGCAGTCATAATATATACCTATTCAGGAAACCTAATTACATTAACATTTATAATTTAATCATTTGATTATTTAATCATTCTTGACTACTCCGTTTAGAAACTTCCCTCTACCTCTCATCTGTCGCACAAGAACTAACTCTCAAAATCATTATTAATAATCAACAAGTGTTACATAAATTTGCCTGAATTTGGGTATAATTTTTTTCTTGGAACATATGCTGACTAAATCTTAACTTTACGGATAGAAAAATGGTAAACGGTTCTAGAAAATTTCTGTAAAGAGATCTAGAGGAATCAGCAAACAAACAAATCGGTGGCAGATTACATTCGTATTTACCTGCAGCTCCTAATTTTACGTAGCAACTGCCAAAATAACGTTCATGAACGTAATAATAGCCATTCCTGGATGCAACCAGTGCTTCTTGTAGAAGAAGACATCTGTTGTGATCATTCGTATTATTCCTATAGTCATTATTACTGTTGTCTGCAGCCTGTAAAGTAATAAACCATGTTTTATTTTTATTTTTGTCGATATAATTATTAGGGTGGATCGAAAAAAATTTTTTTTATTTTTTTTCTTAGCATGGGGGTAGAATTTGTAGCTTATAAAAAAAGAATGTTTTTCAAAAAAAAAAAAAATTTTTTTCGCAACATTTAGAGATAGCCCACTCGTTTTTTAATAAATTAATGGATCAAATGGACTTATTCTAGCGAAAAAATTTTTTTTCCGTCAAAAATCGTGGAAAACATGAAAAAATAATTGCATATGATTTTTTTTTCACTTACCTTTTACTTTAATACAGATAAAAGGGCTGCTTAATTCTTTATTTTTCGCTTAAGTTACAAAAATAATAGGAAAAAAATTTTTTTGACTTCTGATTTCCATTTGGCTTTCAAAAAGACATTCCACAGATTTTAAAACATCGTTTAAATATTTTAAAATTTTTTAGTCCATTTGATCCATTATTTTATTAAAAAACGAGTGGGCTATCTCCAAATGTTGCGAAAAAAAAATTTTTTTTTTTTGAAAAATTTTCTTTTTTTATAAGCTACAAATTCTACCCCCATGCTAAGAAAAAAAAATTTTTCGATCCACCCTAATAATTATATTCCCGCAATTTCTGTATATTCATAAGTCATTCATAATCATTTCTACCTCTCTGTTGCCTCGTAGTCTAGGGATAGTTTCGAGCTTCATTCACTTACTCGACGTAAAAGTGTTGTTGAGGTTTTCTCGAGGTTTTTCTCTAAAGTGCAGAATCTCAGTAGCAGATCGGAATCTGGCGGGTGATGTGTAACTACTCCCGTACCTTGGATGAGCACGTACAAATGTCGGTCCTGATTATCTCAAAAAGCTCTATTTGAAAAATAGATGTTTTGCCAGGTAGTTCGTAAAAGGCGTACAATTGGCCAAGCGTATCATTACCATCGTGACTACTACGGGTTAAAGTTCTACAATCTCTAATGGGTTTGGTACCACTGCGTTAAGTTTTTTTTTTTTTATAGAAGAGGGGGCAAACGAGCAAGAGGTGCACCTGATGGTAAATGATCACCGCTGCCCATGGACATCTGCAATACCAGAGTCTTGCAGTTGCGTTGCCGGCCTTTTAAGAATGAGTAAGCTCTTTTCTTGAAGGTCCCTATGTCGTATCCGTTCGGAAATACCCCTGCCGGTAATTGGTTCCACAACAGAGTAGTGCGAGGTAAAAAGTGTCGGGAGAAACGCACAGTTGTGGATTTCCAGACATCGAGATGGTGAGGATGGAACTTCAAGTTTTGACGCGATGTCCGATGGTGGAATTCGGCGGCAGGAATTAATCCAAACAACTCGTCGGAACACTTTCCATGATATATACGATAAAAGACACAGAGAGAACCTACATCTCTGCGCAATGCCAAAGAGTCAAGCTGTGATTCGAACCGCTCTACAACGGCGAACAAGAGGAAGAAGCTGGTACTGAGGAGCTCCGGCCCAGAGATGCGAACAGTACTCTATGTGAGGCCGAACCTGTGCCTTATAAAGTTGAAGGCGATGGACCGGCAAAAAGTACTGTTTCGCTCTGCTGAGCACACTGAGCTTTTTGGAGGCTAGTTTAGCCTTGCCTTCCAAATGACCACGAAACTGAACGTAATTCGATATGTCAACTCCCAGGATTCCGACACTAGCTGAGGCTGTCAGGAGAGTATCCTCAAATCGAGGTGATACGACAAAGGGCGTCTTTTTTGCGGTGAACACGCAAAGCTGTGTCTTCTTGGGGTTAAAAGTAACCAGGTTTTGGCGACCCCATTCCGAGACATCGGTAAGTCGATTCCTGACTTCAGACACAAGCTTGTTTCGGCACTCTTCGACGTGTTCCCGAGAAATACTGCTTCGGCCGGAGTATGTAGCATCACCAGTACTATCATCCGCATAGCAATGTATGTTGCTAATTCGCATCATAGCATTGATATGCAGAAGGAACAGTGTCGGTGATAGCACGCAGCCTTGGGGAACACCAGCATTGACAGATTTAAGGTCGGAGCACGCACCGTCGACAACGACCTTGATGCTCCGGTCAGCCAAAAAACTGGTGATCCACTCGCATAATTTCTCAGGAAGCCCATAGGAAGGCAGCTTCGCGAGAAGCGCTTTGTGCCATACCCGATCAAAGGCCTTCGCTATGTCCAAACTAAGTGCCAATGCCTCCCCCTTGGACTCAACTGCTTCCGCCCATCGATGAGTTAGGTATACTAGAAGGTCACCAGCTGAGCGGCCACGACGGAAACCGTACTGACGGTCGCTAATCAGCTGGTGCTCTTCTAAATACTTGAGGAGCTGAGAGTTGATGATTGTCTCCATAATTTTGGAGAACAAGGAGGTTATGGCTATGGGCCGATAGTTAAACGGGTTAGAGCGATCTCCTTTTTTAGAGATGGGATGCACCAAAGCTGTCTTCCACGAATTCGGTACCACGCCGAGTGAATAGGAGAGCCGGAATAAGCGTGTTAATACTGGTGCCAACTCTGGAGCACACATTTTTAGCACAATCGGAGGGATGCCATCCGGCCCACTCGACTTGTGGATGTCCAAGGAAAGTAGTGCTTTACGCACAGATGATTGCCGAAATGGTAGTTCTGGCATACAACTATCACACTGCGGGATGGTAGGCGGTGCGTTCCCTTGGTCATCCAGAGTCGAGTTGGCCGCAAAGAAGGAGCCCAGGAGATCGGCCTTCTCCTTTGCTGTATGGGCCAGAGAGTCATCGTCTCCGTGCAAGGATGGAAGAGAGGGCTGTGAGAAATTCCCTAAGACAGCCTTGGCGAGAGACCAGAACGCACGAGTGCCCGAAGGAAGGCGAACTAATTTCTCACCAATTCTGCCAATGTGTTCCGATTTTGCCTTGGCGATAACTCTTTTGAAGTACCTCGAGGCGAAATTGTACTCCTTACGTAATGTGCTGGTTTTTCCATCACAAGATGCGGACGCTGTAGCCCAAGCCCGGTGCACTCCTGCTTGCGGCGCGAAGCCGTTTTACAGGAGCGACCAAACCAAGGCTGAGACTTACCACCAATTGGTACCGCAAGTAAGTTTCTTGATTTTATCACTATCGCCTTTCGGTTTAGAGGACACAACCGAAAAAGGAAATTGATGAGATCGGTCTAAAAGGGCTACAAGAATGTAGTGCCAAAATTATTAAATTAATATGATTTACAATAAGTCAATATTAGAATTGAATGGACACTATTTAATAATAAGCTAATTTTAAAAGGATTTTAGTTGGGAGGTCATGAAACAAAACAAATTTGAACGCTTTTTCTTATTTCTAAATCAAGTAAAGATTTTTCTTTTCTGCCATTAAGTTAACACTTTCTTTTATTTCTGACCAACTGAACAAATCATAAAATGCCAGATAAGTAAGATGCAAAATTTTAAACAAACTGTTGTATAAAATGCTACAAAAATGAAAATATTTATTGCTACAGTCAAAAATTACAACATAGAAGGCTGTATAAATAAGTACTCTTAGTATCATCCTAAAGAAACAAAAAAAAAAAAACAAGTGTCATCTATTTACACTGTAAACGAGTAACAAATATTTTAATGTAAACAAAAGTTTTTTCGTTTTTAACTTTGAAGTGGTTAAAATCAAATAATCTTTTGGTATGTTGAGTGGAGTGATACAAAAAAATTAATTATGTTTATGATGACGATATATTGCAATGTGAGTAGCTTAAAATGGAATGTAACAATTGTAAAATCAAGTAATATTAATCTTTAAAGGAGTTTCGGGAATTTTAGTATTATAAAAAGTGTCCGTAATACAATTTACATTTCAGAACAAATGATAAGTGTATTACAATACGGTAAGCAACTATTACCATGTGTTGCATTTTAGGCCAAATTTGTATGCAGCCTCATCATTCTCCTTTATGCATTTTAATTTTATCTCTGCTACAAGGATGGCAACGCACTATTAACACCTTTGGTGCCTATAGGCGATGGTTGTCTCTTTCCGTCCCGAAATTCATCTTATCATTTTTAAACCTTTGATAAAAAATACGTCAATTTTCGTGTATCAGATACATACCTCAGTGCAAATTTCCATTTTCTCCTTATTATTTTCAAAAGATTTTGTTTGGTTGTATTTAAATACATTAATATCAACGATGAGAAATATTTGGTAAAATAATCCGCTAATAAACAACGATAATGTAAATATCTGTAAAAATAAAATTTGAATATTTAACTAAGTATTAAATTAAGTATTATAAAGGTATTGACAGCCATAAAAGATGGATTTTATTTAAATTATTATGGCAAAATTAAATACAAAAAACATTTAATTACTTTTCTACTATTATTAATTATTGTACTTCCAATAAATCCCCGCCCTGTTGGTCAAGTGGTTTGTGAACCGATTGGGTATTTATTATAGTCAAAGTATCGTTGAACAACACCCATAACACAAGTAAATAATTTTCTTAATTTGGGGTTAGAATAATTCGTGTAATTTTTCCAGGGACATTTATAATTATCATTACATAGTATAAAACAAAGTCGCTTTCTCTGTCTGTCCCTATGTCCTTATGCCCCTATGTATGCTTAAATCTTTAAAACTACGCAACGGATTTTGATGCGGTTTTTTTTTAATAGATAAATTTATTCTTGAGGAAGGCTTAAGTGTATAAACCTTTCCGATATTCCCACGCGAACAAAAGCTGCGCGGGTGAAACCGCGGGCAGGTCGCTAGTTGATACTATAATAAAGTAAAAATTCAACATTTTAAGTATTTAATTAAACTTCGTTATCTCCATAGAAAGGCCAAATATGTAAATAAAGATCTATAGCACGTTTTTAAAAGAAAGGGAAAACAAATAACCACAAATAAGATATTATATGTATTTCAATTTATTTCTTTTTATTTATTTTCATTTTGTTCACTTTAAATTCTTACATTAAAAGTAACTAAGTAAAAATAGACACAAAAATTACTTTTTGAGTCGTGTCCATATTTTACTGAAAGTATGATAATACCTATATCATATTTTTGCCGGTCTATCTTAAAAAGACACTAATACTAATGTTAAAATGCTTGTATTGTGCTCTGTGCAAATAAAAAGAAAATTATATTCGAGCTAAATCACAGGCAAAATATAGCTATAAATAACTAGTGCTTTGTAGGCAACGAACTCAGAAAAGCATCTTCCCTCGCCGTTTGAAGACCTTTGTTTGGATTACTATTTAACATGAATCTAATCAGCAGCAGATGATACCACAATAATATTATTTAATGTCCATACCAAAAGAAAAAAAACTACTTGCAAGATGTTACAAAACGGATATCATAGATGGCGCTTGCACTTATTCGTACGAATCAGATTAAGACAAATAAATATCTATATCGATGGACAAAATATTACATGTATAGATATAGCCACACCACATTAGTGCCAGCCAAATTCCATTCAAAAGAGCGAAGAAAAACACGAATTTTGACGCTAAGCTTTTTTCTGATACCTCAAATAGAAAATTTTGAATTTTCAATACCTCAATATTTTTAGGGAGGTTTAGTAACAGTTGGATCAAGAATAGTAGTACCAGACTTAAATTTTTATGTTTTACTGTAAAAATCAACACACGTTCAAATGGTAAAACAATGTACTTATGTATTACACATCAACTGTTCAAAAAAAGAATTAAAAATAATTGAACCCATAGATTAATTTCCCTATTGCCCAAAACTCAATTAAGTCCATTTTTGTTTTTATTCTAATTTGGACTATAACGATATTACAACTTATTACAATTTATTGAACCCCACAACCCCAGTTGTTCAGTTCAGTGAATTGTAATAAAAATTGTAATAAAAAAAATAAAAAAATTGAATATCGAATGACAGACCAGTTCAGCGGATGATCAAGGCCTTTTTTGTCAATCTTAACGACTGCAACCAGATTGTTTCATCACCATATTAAATTTTTTTCTTTTACCTCGCCCCAATAATATCAACCAAGACATCCCGATCTCAACTAAAGATATTGGAGACTATAACTATGATATTTGATCGGTGATGTCATTTGAATACTAGTAAGTGTCGTTTTATTATTACATTATTGAGTTATTTAATTTGATAAGTAACATCAATACTCGTAACAGGTATGATGTCACCTATCAGTAAATAATTAGACAATAATTCTCACTTACGGGCGCAGGTGAAGCATCGAAAAAGTGATTAACTGAGTAAATAATTATACCAAGCGTCACCATAAATATCGCGTAAATATTACTTAGCGACAAGGTGAGATATTCTCTGAAAAAAAAGGAAACAAATTCATTCATTTCATCTATAAGCATGATTTTTGTTTGATAAAATCACAAAGTTAGTAATAATATAGTCAGTTATAATCAATGAACTTAGAGCCTAAAATTTTATTCTAAAAAAGTTCTTTTTAGAATGAAAAAAATGTTGTGTTGTTTCTTGGATTTGGTCAGTCGACAAGACTAGTCTACCATAATGTCAGCCGGAAAACATCGTTTCCAATTCCATCTTATAGGGTAATGAAGCCGGTAAACTTATGCATATTGTAGCCAACGACTTCTATGTTTTTTACTAACGTACGTACATTAATCTCTTTGATTGTAACCTACATCTAATCTACATCTCTGCAGAAAACAATACATCATTATTTTTGCATAAGTCTTGGTGTATATGTGAGCGAGCGTATATGCATGTGTTTGTTGCTACTCATATTACAACAGTAGGATGGATTGATGGATTTGTATCAAACTTAGCATATAAGAAGGCTTTAACGAAGCCATGTTTTAAAAATAGATTATCTACTTATCTGCCAGGCAGATCTTAAAGGAAAAACGATAGACCAAACATTACTACTATCGTGATCACTAGGTCATTGAGTCTTGCAACAACTAGCCCGGATTTGATACCTTCGCATTAACTTTTCTTGCCGCAAAGCGTCAGGCTTGTCACTGCCGTGGTCTGGTAGCAAGTAAATATATGCCTGTGGCGTTAGATTCCGATTATACAAATTGTGATGTAGTAATAACAACTCTATTAGCTGCAGCGTGCAGCCGCTGCGTTATAAAAGTTTTTGGTGAATCCCGCGGGATCACGTTTAAAAAAAACGTTTAAAGTAGCCCATGTGCTATTCCAGGTCATCATCTAACCGTTTACCAAATTACATTCAAATCCGTTCAGTGATTTTTGCGTGATTGAGTAACAAACATCCATCCTTCCATCCAAACATCCATCCATCCATCCATCCAAATAGCCAAACTTTCGCATTTATAATATTAGTATAGATTTACTCCGTATTGATCCGGGCCCCCTTCAAAGAATAAACTGCCATTCTGCCAAGCAGTTCGAAAATTTTTATATCATGAGATAGCAAACAAGCAGATGGGTCTCCTGATGGAAAGAGTCAACCATCGCCTATAGACACCAAAGATGTTAATGGTGCGTTGTTATCTTGTGATGAGGTATAATACTTTTACCGGCTACCTTACCCTCCTAACCGGAACACGGCAGTGAAAAGCGCTGACGCTATTGCGGTAGTTACCTAGACCTGGGTGAGATAATGCAGAACTCTACCATCTTACACCCACGATTATAGTGACTCGCATTGCCATTCGGTCGCCTTTTACTACCTGTCTGGCAGAATGGCAGTTTACCTATTCTTCAAAGGTGCTCGGACTAATACGGGGAAAAGGCTAATGATTGGCTATACGTGTCACTAACATCGTGCCTACTTGATAGTAGAGTTCCGCAACGTCTCATCACAGAATACTTAGAGACTAACTGCAGAAGTCATTGTCACATACAAGTAATATTCGAGTATAGCACACATAGACACCTCTCACGGACGCGATATCTCGGACTGGTGCGGCACAAACTGTCCCGAACCATTCCGAGATATCGCGTCCGTGAGGGGTGTCTATGTATGCGCTGCTTGAATATCACATATATGTAGATTGACTACTGTTAGTCTCCAGTATACTGTGGTCTCACCTTGGTATTTCGTATAGTTCCCTTACCTATTCCTGCCGTAATAGCGTCAATGTTTGTTATTGTCCTATTCCGTTTAGAGAGTAAGGCAGCCGGTAGACTTAAGAATCTGGCATTGTCATCCCGCCATACAGATAACAACGCACCATTAATATATTTAGTGTCTATAGGCCACAGCTTTCTTTCCATCAGGAGAGCCATTATGGTTGCAAATTGAATTGCTATATTTTTTTTCTTTTTTTACACTTTAAAATTATAATTTGAATGGTAATAAAACAAGCAAGAGCAAAATAACTGATAATTCTCTTATTAGGTTACTCTGAAGAATAGACTAATTTCCGTTCTGCCAGGCAGGTCGTAAAAGGCGACCGATTGGCTATATATTTCAATACCATCCTGACTACTAGGTTGTAAAGTTCCACAACGTCTTGCCCAGGTATTTGGTACCACCGGCTTACCTATTCCTCTGCAATAGCGTCAATGCTTGTCATTATCTTTTCCGGTTTGGTAAGAAAGTTAGCCGGTATACTTATCCATGTGACATTTTCATCCCGTCATACGGATAGCAATGCACCATTAACATCTTTGGTGTCTATAGGCGATGGTTTCTCTTTCCATCAGGAAAGCCATCTGCTTGTTTGCTATCTTATGATACAACAAAACCTCGCCTTTACGACCTGCCTGGCAGAACGGCATTTGGTCTATTCATCACAGGGAGCCCGGACCAACACGGGGTGTGAATAGTGAATGCAATCACATAATGAATGCAGATTTCTAGTATTAAAAGCATTTGTTATACTTACATGGTGAATAACATTTTAGTTTTAGACGTCTTGGGCATTGGTGCTAATGTGTCTATGGAGTTGATTGACTGCGTTTCCGCAATATTCATTGGAACTAGTCTACTATAAGCTGCATTTTGAGTTGCACGAGTTTCGGATTTTTCTGAAATTTAATAATATTATTAAATGATGAATTGAAAAGACTATAGACGTTCTCACTCTGCCTACCCTGCAAGGAAGCTTCGCTAGCTTGATCCTTTTTTAACGTCCCACTACGTATGTAGATAAAGAAGTTACTGATGATCGAGTTTTCACCAGATGTCCACGTTTTGACGTAGGAATCTTTTCCGACTAATTTCACGATGACGTCAGTATGTTTATATGTATGTTTGTGTGTGTGCGTGTGTGTGTGCGTGTATATGTAAACATCTCATAATTTTTAAACGGCTGGACAGATCGAAACGCGGATGATGGCATTCGATTGTATTCCGCTCAACTTTTTTTTTTATATCATAAGATAACAAACAAGCAGATGGGTCTCCTGATGGAAAGAGTCAACCATCGCCTATAGACACCAAAGGTGTTAATGGTACGTTGCTATCTTATGGCGAGGTCTAATGCCACATGCATAAGTTTACCGGCTACCTTACCCTCCAAACCGGAACACGACAGTGACAAGCACTGACGCTATTGCGGCAGGAATAGGCAAGGCGGTGGTGCCAGATCCGGGCGAGACAATGCAGAACTCTACCACCTAGTAGCCACGATGGTAGTGACTCACATAGTCAATCAGTCGCCTTTTGCGACCTGCCTGGCAGAACGGCAGTTGGTCTATTCTTCAAAGGAGCCCGGAACCAATACGCTCAACTTAGACTTCCTGAAAATTTAAACCGATTCGGTCCAGGAGATTTTTAGAAATTTTGAAAAAAAACACCAAAAAAAATTTTGGCGAAACAGTATTTTTTTAATATAACTTCCAGATTTATGTACCGATTGAGTACAAAAACTAATCAGCTCTATTCCTTAAAAATTTACGTCTAATACATGAACTGCATCAAAATCGGTTTATCCGTTTGGAAGTAATCGTTGACGAAAAATGTTGAAAAAAGTGTTTTTTCGACATAGCATCGAAATTTTTCAACCAATAATTTTTTAGTGTTCTACGATATTTTAGTACTAAAAAAACTATGTCAAATATCATTTTAAACATCAAAATCGAATCTAATTCTCAAAATTTATAGCTTTTCAAATATTAAAATTAAGTTGTTTTTAGCAAACTTAATTTTTTTCAAATAACTTTCAAGTTAATTCACCGATCGACTTAAAATTCTTATCAGCTTTTCTTCTTTAAAAACTGAGCCTAATACCATTAATTTAATCAAAATCGGTTAATTTGTTTGAGAAAATTAAAAATAAAATGTTTTTTGACATTGCATCGAAATTTTTCAACCTATCGATTATTTAGCTATAGCAATATTTTAGAACTCAATAATTTAGTTGAATGCCATCATCGTTTTCAAAATATACAGCTTTTAAAAGTTAATAAACTGCCATTTTTAACAAAATAGACGTTTGAACTGAAAAATCTATGCTTATATTTTTTACTCTTTTGAGCTTAAAATACCTTAATTTAGCGGGAAGTTTCAGGGATGGCCCGTAGTGTCAACCGTTTACATATTTTTTTACTTAAATTATCTCGCTGGTTTCTATGTAAAGTTGATAGAGGTGATTAAATGCCATTACACGATCAGTGCCCGAATTCACGTGATAAACCTTCAATCAAATCGAAGCATTTAGGTATCCGATGTCCTTAGCTAACTTATGCATGTGGTATCAGACCTCGCCACAAGATAGCAACGCACTATTAACATCTTTGGTGTCTATAGGCGATGGTTGACTCTTTCAAACAGGAGACCCATCTGCTTGTTTGCCATCTTATGACATAAAAAAGCTAAAAATCATTTTCGTATTTACATAATTTATTTGTGGGTTCAGTTGTGATTTTGAGCGAGACGATGCAGAATTCTACCACATTTTAGTCACTATATATAGGCAATCGTTTGCCTTTTACGAACTGCCTAGTAGACTGGCAGATCGCGTATTCTTCAAAGGGGCCTGGATTAACATGAGGAAAACTTTACGTAATTTATGTGTAGGTTGAGCTGCTATTTTAAATCGCAGATTAACAGCCAATAAAGTTTTAGCGACTAAACGTTGCGATTTGATTGAAGTTTTGTTGCGTGAATAGGGGCATAGGATTCATCTGCCATTCTGCTAGTCACTTTGTAAAAACGAACAATTGCCTGTAGGAGACACTACCATTGTGACTACTAGGTGGTAGAATTCTGTAACGTCTCGCTCAGGTCTAGTAGCAACTTTCATATTCTTGCCGCAATAGTGTCAGACACTATAGCGGCAGGAATCGTCGGAGGAAGGTGTCGTCGTGTTAGTTTCGAGTCGTTTAATGTTGCCGGTAAACCTTTGCATGCGGCATTAACACCCTTCTACACGGAGAACAACGCATCATTAACATCTTTGGTGTCTATGGGCGATAGTTGTCTCTTTCCATCAGGAAAGCTACGTGGTACCAGTAGTTAGTTCAAGGAGAAGTCCTTGCCTTTCAAAAGCTTCCTATCAGGGTAGGCAGTTCATTCATTCTTTACAACGAAATTAACACAATAAGCTTCACAATGGAATATCAGTATAATCCAGAGACCACACAAATACCAATAGACACGTTGTTGGGCACAAAATGCGTGGCCGCTTATATGAACAAATGTATGTAAATTTCAGGCGCTTGTAGATATATTATACCGTAAAAAAATAGAAATATGACATACTAGCTGTTGCCTACGACTTCGTCCGCGCGGAGTTCGTTTACTTCGCACAGCTCCTCCCCCATAGGTGATAGTGTGATAATATGTAGCCTAAATGTTGACTCGACCTGTTAGTAATATTCATGCAAAATTTCAAGAAAATCCATGGAGTACTTTTTATCCGGACATACATACAGACAAACAGACAAAAATTCTAAAAGCTATATTTTTGGCTTCGATATCGATTTTAGATCATGCCCCAAGTATTCTTTTTAAAAAATATTCAATGTACCTACAGTTTTGACTTTCCTACGATTTTATTATATGTATAGATAAGATTGTGCTATTTTATCGTGTCAAAGAAACAGCTTTGGCTTGAGGAATACTTCTGGAGTGATTTTATTTCATCGGTAAGTATTATAACTCTGTATTTATCCGTGTAAATGCAAGCTACACTGACATCCTGTGAAATTGCCTCAAAAGGCGCATTCAGTTTAATCAAACAAAGTTAAAATGTGTTTATCCTATACTTCCACACATATTGTAAATGTGAAAGTTTATGTTTGAATGTTTGTTTCAATCATGCAAAAACAACTGGATTTGAATGAAAATTAGCACACCGTTACATAATGACCTGAAACAGGATGAGCTTATAATTATTTTTTATCCCGTCAAATATGTCGTTACTGTGGTAGTCACTGCAACCTTTTATAATGAAGCGGGTTGCAGAGCTGCAGCTAGTTACTTTATATATTTTTATCAAAATTCTGTTAACAATAATAAATATTGCTGGAAAAGTTACACGAATTGATCTAAGGGAACATACCCATACTACGTGACCTATTTTTTAAGATTTTTCGACCCCTCCCTCCCCTCGGTGACCACTCGTAGTATATGCCAAGACCCCCCCCCCTCCTTTAGTTTTCACGTAGTAATTCATAATTATGATTTTTAATCATTTCACAGGCAAAAATTGAAAAAAAATAATAATTTGGCTCATACTCGTCTTTATTGCGTAAGACTGCATGCATACTTAAATTACTAGTGAATTATGTATTATGAAAAAGAACAACATTCGTGAAAACATATTGCTATACAGTATGGAACTTACAGTAACTTAATTTATGAACACAACAATTATTTTCATTCATTAAATTTCTCTCATTAAAATCGACTACGTGACAAAAATCTGAGCCACCCCCGCTCCTGTGACTGACCGTAGTATTTTAAACCACCCCCCCCCCCCCCCCTAAACGGGTCACGTAGTATGGGTACGTTCCCTAACCTCAAAGTTAGCAAATTATTTGCTTGTGTTATTTAAACATTACTAATACAAAGAAGTACGTATATAAATACTTTTGCATACATAATAAACACCTAAATCCAGAAATACAAACACCTATGCTCATCACACAAATTTTGTCTCTGTGGGGAATCGAACCCGAGCCCTCTAGACTCGTAGCTAAGTTCGTTAACCACTCGTATAACAAGGTGGTAAAATACCTTCTTTTAGTTTCTGGTTACTGCTTTAGTTTTATTTACCTTACCAAAGAGTAAATTAGTCATCTTCTGTTTTTAAAGGGGATATTAACAATACAGATATAAGTCGAGCTCACTTTATTAGAGCACTTGGCAAAAGGAAGGTCAATGGAGCATAGTAAAAGATTTGGATTTGGACCGTGAAAACCATAACTATCTAATCTACATATTTAGCTATAACGAACACTTACCATTACACTGAGATATCAATGCGTCCGCTTCATAACTTGGTGGCATCTCGTTTAAATCCTAATTTTTAAAAATACATAATTAGAAATATAATATAAAAGTTATGAAGTTTGTAAGATATCTAATAATGTAATATAATAAGAAAGCTTACATGTCTGGATGATCAGTTCTCTCCGCAACTCTATTCCTGCTACACATTAACAACCTGCTGTAGCCCGGTATCTATGGGTACGCAAACAGTAGCACGGTCTCTTAGGGAGGCGATGGTCAATCGTTTGAACTTGTCCTTACAGGCATTCTCCGATTGGGGCGATGCTGGTCTGGTCAAGTTTAATGCGACTAAGACCCAGGCGTGTCTATTCTCCACTAAACGGAGTCCATTCCACCTATCTCCATCTTTCCAGGGTGTATCGGTGCCGATAACTTGATCAGTTATCGGCACCTCGATGTCTTTGTCATCACCTTAGCGCCTACTCTTAACTTTGGTTCGTACATAGAATCTAAAGCTCAAGAAATATTGGCTCAAAAAAGATTGGTATACTGGCTAAGGTGAAACAGTATTTCAGCCCGGGACAGTTGCTCAACCTTTATCAAGCACAAGTCCGTTCGTGCATGGAATACTGCTCTCACCTCTGGGATGGATCCGCCAAATACCAGCTTGAGACACTTGAGGCGATAGAGAGACGTGCCAAGAGGCTCATAAACGACGATGATCTGGTAGGCAAAAAGCTCATGAGCCTCGCTCATCACCGCAGAGTGGCTAGTTTATCGGTTTTTTATCGGATACACTTTGGAGAGTGCGCTGCGGAATTGTACGACTTGATTCCGCCATCGCCGTTTTTCTATCGATCGTCGAGGCGCACAGATTCTAGGCATTGCCATATGGTGGACGTTGCACGTACCTGGACAAAGAGGTTCGACTCCACATTTTTCATTCGAACCGCAAGGGACTGGAACATGCTTCCTGAGTCTGTGTTCCCTGATGAGTATAATCTAGGGACCTTCAAGAGAAGAGTGAACAGGTACCTTTTAGGGAAACGCATTCCGTCTTAGGCCGCATCTTAGCTTACCATCAGACGAGATCGTGGTCAAGCGCTTCCCTACCGATAATAAAAATATATATAATTTGAATAAAAATATATATGTTAATTAATCACAAAAACACCGTTGCAATAAAATGCAATAAAATTGCGTAGGAAATTTGGAATACAGATGGATATCACTGTATATATCCTTAAACATATTTTATATCGAAGAAATTACATTGTTCCCGTGCGGGCTACGGCTAGTTCAGAAATCGTTAGTCATTAGTGATAACACTCCTCTCCTAATTAAAATCACAGTAATTACATATTGCCACCGATTATACAGAGATGAAAAAGAAAGTAATAGTAAAAAATAATAAAGAGAAAATTCCATATTTTGTTCATATTTTTGTCACTTCTATATAAGGCAATTATAAAGTGGGGTGGTAGAGGATGAAGAGTTAAACAATTATTACCTAAAATGCTGATAATAACATTGATATAAAAGAGGAAAATAATAATGCTGAAAATAAAGCAATTCCAGCGTCTGAAAGCTACTCAAAAGCGTAATCTTAAATCAAGATCGACGTCCAGTCCAAGTCCAAGCTTATGCTTTGGCCCTGCTTTTGTGTTAAAATATATATTTTTAACATACCAAAGTTAGCAAGTTTTTTTAATATACTTAATTTAAAACTACATTTAATTTTCATAGCAGACAAACATTTGACTGTTTCGATGGAAAAATGGATATGTGGAGGGGATATAATGTATTTTTAATTAGTTTACCGGCTACCTACAGAAGGTTATCTATGCTATTTCTAAGGATAAATCATTACAGATATATATCATCTAGTAGCCACGATTCTTAAAAGAAGCTCGGACCAAAATGGGAAAGCATAAATTATTTGTGGTATTTTAAAACAACTAATATAACGATTTGAAACTAATTATTTACTATTTACTAATATTTCAAAAAAATACCATTTGATCGCCTTGTAGTACTACTGCATTTTCTTCATTCTCTGCTTGGTTTTGCGATTGTGTGTCTATCATAACTCGTCTTTCTTCCATTTTTACGTTCTATTTTTCTAAAATTTCTCAAAGACATATATATATATATATATATATATATATATATATATATATATATATATATATATATATATATATATATATATATATATATATATATATATATATATATATATATATATATATATATATATATATATATATATATATATATATAACTCATTAATTCTTCACAAACTTCTCAAAGACATATATGTATAAGTCATTATTAGAAATACATTACTCACAAGAATTTACCAACATGACTGCTATAACTAATACAAGTTTCCAAATAAAAAGATAATTTTTATTATTTGAGAATGAATCACATTCGTCGATAAGAGCCGATAAAAATCGATTATCTTACAAATTAAACTGAAAGTGTAAATATAACATACAGGTTAATATCATGAGGCGTTTTTATCTAAGTTAAGCAATTTTTATTTATATTCAAACTAGTTGATCTAGAATAGTTGTCACCCAGATTAGGTCGTATCGGAGGTTTTATTCCTACCACAATAGTATTAGTTCTTGTCATTTTTCCCCGTGTTGGTTCCGGGCTCCTTTGAAGAATAGACCAACTGCCGTCCTGCCAGGCAGGTCGTAAAAGGCGACCGATTTGCTCTGCAAGTCATTACCATCGTGACTACTAGGTGGCAGAGTTCTGCATTGTCTCGCCCGGGTCTGGTACCATCGCCTTACCTATTCCTGCCGCAATAGTGTTAGTGCTTGTCACTGTCGTGTTCCGGTTCGGAGGGTAGGGTAGCCGGTAAATTTATGCATGTGGCGTTAGACCTCGCCACGAGATAGCAACGCGCCATTAACATCTTTGGTGTCTATAGGCGATGGTTGACTCTTACCATCAGGAGACCCATCTGCTTGTTTGCTATTTCACAATATAAAAAAATGTTCGTGTTTCAGTTTGGAGGGTAAGCTAACCGGTTAACTTATGCATGTGGCATTAAAACCCCGACGCATTGATAACAACGCACCATCTCTGGTGTTTAAGGCGATGGTTGTTTGCTATCTAAGGTCGAAATGTCCTGGATAACATTTTAAGGATTAATGTACCATTTATTTTGTTGCAACCCCTATGTTTTGGCTTTTCTTTCTGACTTATGGGGAAAAAGTATCTTCACGCCCATATCCCCGAAGGGGTAAGCAGAGGTACAACAAGTGCACCCACGATTAGACGAAGATACTGGGTCCCACAAATGTGATAGGTGGCAAGCCTATCGCCAATCGGGCACTTTCCAATCCCGAGCAATTTTGTGTTTCTCAGAAAACTGAAAAAACACTTTTTTTGTGCCCGACCCGGGAATCGAACCCGGGACCTCATGTGGTCAACGCCAACGCTGGACCGCTAGACCACAGATGCTAATCAAGAATATGACTTATGGGAATTGGAATATTATCGCAACTGTTTCTTCGAGGAGTATGTTATAAATATTTTGGAAGAAAATTCGAACGTAAGTCGATCTTTACCGGGCTAATAACAAAATGAAAGACATTTTAAAATTACTAAATTTAGTATATTATAGAGATTGTATCAAAAATTGATTCGTAAAAAATGTGGATAGGCTATTTTTTATTATTAATAAAAATAAATGATTTTTAATTAATGTTGAAACATCGAATAATATGAAAATTGTATACGAACTTAAAGTATGAAACACATAGAATGTGCAAACGTTGCGTTTGTTAGTTCTTAATTTTTTTCCGGATAGAACTACTGGGTTGACAGGTATAAACAAGTAGGTATATCGACACCAGTTACTTTTGTATCATTTGATAATAGAAAAAAATTATACTAATATGAGCGTTGTTTTATTGTAAACACGTTGATATAGTTATAGTATAGTTGTCTTAGGGTTATAGTATAGTTATTTTATACTTTATAGGGTTGGCTGTAAAAATGTTCGTCCCAACAGGGGTTTGCGAGTTACGAGAGCAAACCCCCATTGGGATCAATATTTTTACAGCCAACCTTATTTTTTTAATTTTTTTTTCTGCTATCAAATCAAGTGAATATAACAGGTATCGATACTTCCCGTATTTTTCCTGTGTTGGTTCCGGGCTCCTTTGACGAATAGACCAACTGCCGTTCTGCCAGGCAGGTCGTAAAAGGCGACTGATTGGCTATGCTAGTCACTAACATCGTGGCTACTAGGTGGTAGAGTTCTGCATTGTCTCACCCGGGTCTTACCTATTCCTACCGTAATAGCGTCAGTGCTTGTTACTGTCGTGTTCCGGTTTGGAGGGTAAGGTAGCCGGTAAATATATGCATGTGGCATTAGACCACACCACACGAAAGCAACGCACCATTAATCTCTTTGGTGTCTATAGGCGATGGTTGACTCTTTCCATCTATCTTATATTATAAAAAAAGAAAAAGCAAGAAAGACTAGCAAACCAACGTTTACAAATTCTATAGGTTTCATACTTTAAGTTTGCATAAATTTTTCTTATTATGTCGATGTTGCAACATTTAATTAAAAATCGGTTTTTAATTAATCGTAAATATATAAACTAAAATGGTCCGTCCAGGTATTTTGAAGCAAATCTAGTTTTGTTGCTTTCTTTAATATACTAAATTTATTTTAAAATACCTTTCATTATATTATCAGCTTGGTGAAGGTCGACTTAGGTCCGGATCTTTGATCATTCCATCGGTTTGTTAGTTGGCGCGATGTGGCGTTGACTGATAGTTTACCTTAAAGATTGTAATCCTGATTGATAGTGTTGATGCTTCACTATCTTTTAGACTTCAGGTTTTAGACGTTTAGACTTCTAGAAGTTTAGATCTATCCTAAATTTGCTTCTTTCCTACAATAAAACTTAGAAGTCTAAACTTTAGTATCCTGGCCAAAAAAATAATTTTGAGAGGAGTAGATTTTCAAATAACTCTATCTATTCTCTACTCCGAAAGGAAGCAGGCGTGATGATATTCTAATTCTCCTAAGCTGATAAGAACTGTTGGTCTAAAGTACGTTAGTACTTTAAGGTGCTAAGTACCAATTTTTCCTTCTACCTCGGGAACTATCTATACATATAATAAAAACGTAAACGGTCGGTGTCTGTACATGAAAGATTAATGAAAAAAACTATGATGGGGGGCCTTTATAAACACAATAGAATGTAAAACAATGATTTTTAAAATTTTTGTCTGTTTGTCTGTTTGTCCGTTTGTCCGTTTGTCCGTCTGTCCGTCTGTCCGTCTGTCCGTCTGTCCGTCTGTCCGTCTGTCCGTCTGTCCGTCTGTCCGTCTGCCCGTCTGCCCGTCTGCCCGTCTGCCCGTCTGTCCGTCTGTCCGTCTGTCCGTCTGTCCGTCTGTCCGTCTGTCCGTCTGTCCGTCTGTCCGTCTGTCCGTCTGTCCGTCTGTCCGTCTGTCCGTCTGTCCGTCTGTCCGTCTGTCCGTCTGCCCGTCTGTCCGTCTGCCCGTCTGTCCGTCTGTCCGTCTGTCCGTCTGTCCGTCTGTCCGTCTGTCCGTCTGCCCGTCTGCCCGTCTGTCCGTCCGTCCGTCCGTCCGTCCGTCCGTCCGTCCGTCCGTCCGTCCGTCCGTCCGTCCGTCCGTCCGTCTGTCCGTCTGTCTGTCTGTCTGTTTGTCTGTTTGTCTGTTTGTCTGTTTGTCTGTATGTTTGTGCACGCTAATCTCAAAAACGACTGACCTGATTTCGATGCGGTTTTCACTACAATGTAGCTGTAGGCTTAACTTAACATTTAGTGTTTATTTTATTCAAATCGGTTCATAAATAAAAAAGTTATCATCGCAAATCGACCCACCAGTATTTTAGTTTAGATCTTATGTAAGTAATTAATTATTGTGTAATAACGTGTACATATTGTTCAGCTTAAGCTGGACATGCGTCGGTGTGATAAAGCGCGAATATTGTTAATTTTTTTTTTTTTCATAAGTTTGGAATGCATGTTTGATAGATTTTTTGTTCGACACAATGAAGATAGATGTCTTTGTTCAAAGTTGAATCGCGCTATGACGTGATAGGTAGGTAATGTGGAACACAATCTTCTATCTATATCTATATATATAAAAGGCAAAAGAGTCATTCCATATGAAATCGTCTGAAAAAAAATTAAATTGTTGCCGTCTCATTTTAGATTTTGATGTAACTTTGAGAAACTCTTTTCTAGGGTCCCAAAGAACAAAATTTACACGAGTTTGATTTTTACAAGCGCTTGTTTTCGCCTATTTAAATAAAAACTTTTAAAAATCGATATTTTTAAGCCTTATCAACTTTTACTGTGAAATTTTTCTGTTTGAAGCTATCTGCATGATCAAGATGGAATTCACAGAGGGAAAGATAGTAGTTTAAGGGTAAATGAAGATAATTGGCTCGGACGAGTCCTTTGAATATAAGCAGCATGCTGAAAATGAGTGTTTTTTAGTCATTTTTCGTGAATTTCATTCAACTCTAGCGTCGTAACTGTTGAGAATTAAAAACTCATGCTCCGCAGGAATTAAGTATTCATGTCATAGACAAAATTCAGCCACAAGTTGACTTGAGCTGCCCGCTCTTCATAGAAAAAAACTTTGCTCGAAGTTTTGAAATTTAAAAAAATTCCAATTTTCAGGTTATGAAACGATCGTGTTGACTGCGAGATAAAAATCTGATACTCACAAAATCAATTGTTCTTACCTTCAACTTTAAACGACTACATCACTTGTTTTGTTATTTTCATTTTCAGTGCATGTGCGAGCTGGTTTTTTACAGCAAAAATCTGGACGTTTTTACAAATGGATTAAAATTACATACCACTTACTTTTATACCCCAAATATCCATAACTTTATTGAAACTAGAAAAATTATTCATATTTATAATTGTTTCTGATGGTAAGTAATTTTAATCCATTTGTAAAAACGTCCAGATTTTTGCTGTAAAAAACCGGCTCGCACATGCACTGAAAATGAAAATAACAAAACAAGTGATGTAGTCGTTTAAAGTTGAAGGTAAGAACAATTGATTTTGTGAGTATCAGATTTTTATCTCGCAGTCAACACGATCGTTTCATAACCTGAAAATTGGAATTTTTTTAAATTTCAAAACTTCGAGCAAAGTTTTCTTCTATGAAGAGCGGGCAGCTCAAGTCAACTTGTGGCTGAATTTTGTCTATGACATGTATACTTAATTCCCGCGGAGCATGAGTTTTTAATTCTCAACAGTTAAGAGGCTAGAGTTGATTAAAATTCACGAAAAATGACTAAAAAACACTCATTTTCAGCACGCTGCTTATATTCAAAGGACTCGTCCGAGCCAATTATCTTCATTTACCCTTAAACTACTATCTTTCCCACTGTGAAATCCATCTTGATCATGCAGATAGCTTCAAACAGAAAAATTTCACAGTAAAAGTTGTTAAGGCTTAAAAATATCGATTTTTAAAAGTCTTTATTTAAATAGGCGAAAACAAGCGCTTGTAAAAATCAAACTCGTGTAAATTTTGTTCTTTGGGACTCTAGAGAAGAGTTTGTCAAAGTTACACCAAAATCTAAAATGAGTCGACTTTGCTAATTAGACGATTGCATATGGAATGACTCAAAAGTGACTGACTGAGGTATCAACGCACAGGCCAAACAAACCCTTATAACTAGAAATTTGAAATTTCGCACACATGTTTTCCTTATGATGTAGGCATCCACTAAGGGAGGATTTTTCAAAATTCAACCCAGAAGGGAGTGAAATAGGGGATAAAAGTTTGTATGAAACTTTTTATTCCTTGGACATATTGGCATGAAATTTCTTATGAATTGAGTAAAAAATAAATAATGAATTACGTGTTTTAGCATTTTTCAAAATTCGATCTCTAAGAAGGTAAAATAGGGGATTGAAGTTTCATATAATCGCACAAAGCATTGCCAAACCTTTAGTGTTAGACACTTGAAATTTTGCACACGTATTTGTCTTATGACGTAACAATCCACTAAGAAAGCATAATTAAAAATTCAACCCTCAAAAGGGTGAAATAGGGGAAAAAAATTTTAAGCATTTTATTCCTTAGACATATTTGCATGAAATTTCTTATAATATAAGTATGACAAAAATAATGACTTATCTATTTCAGCGTTTTTCAAAATTCCACCCGTTAAGGGAAAAATAGAGCATGAAAGTTTTATGTAAACGTATAGGCCAAACCCCTTGGGCTCGAAACTTGATATTTTACACACGTTTCCCTGTTATGATGTAAGCATCCACTAAGGAATGATTTTTCAAAATTCAAGCTTCAAAAAGGTGAAATAGAGAAAAAAATATTTGTATAAAACTTTTTATTCTTTGAATATATTTGTATGATATTTCATATGAATTGAATATGGCAAAAAACATAAGTTATGTATTTCAGCGTAAAAAATAAATAATGAATTACGTGTTTAAGCGTTTTTCGAAATTTCATCCCTAAGAGGGCAAAATAGGGGATGAAAGTTTTATATAACCGCACAAACCGTTGCCAAACTATTAGTATTAGATACTTGAAATTTTGCACACGTACTCCACTTATGACGTAGGGATCCACTAAGCAAGGATTATTAAAAATGTAACCCTCGAAGGGGTGAAATAGGGATAAAAAATCTAAACATTTTATTCCTTGGACATTTTTGCATGAAATTTGGTATGAATTGAGTATGGCAAATATAATGAGATGTGTTTCAGCGTTTTTCAAAATTCAGCCCCTTAGAGGGTAAAATTGGCCAAGAAATTTTATATAAACGTACAGCCCAAAACCTTAAGACTAGAAACTTAAAATTTCGCACACGTATTTCTCTTATGATGTAGGCATCCACTAAGGAAGGGTTTTTCAAAATTCAACCCCGAGAGTGGTGAAATAGGGGATAAAAGTTTGTATGAAACTTATTATTCCCTAAACATATTTGCATGAAATTTCGTATAAATTGAGTACAAAAAGAAAAATGAATTACTTATTTAAGCGTTTTCCAAAATTCAATCCCTACGAGGATAAAATTGGGGATGAAAGTTTTATATAATCGCACAAGCCAAACCCTTAGGTCAAGAAACTTAAAGCTTCGCACACATATTCGTCCTTTGACGACGTACGCATCCACTAAGGAAGGACTATTCAAATTCAAGGGGGTGTCGTATGGGATGAAATTTCTTTGAAACTTTATATTCCTTTGATATACTTTTATAAAATTTGGTATCAATTAAGTACGGTAAAAATAATGAGTTACGTATTTTCTCATTTTCGAAAATTTTATCTCTTAGAGGGTAAAATAGGAGATGAAAGTTTTATATAAACTCACAGGTTAAGCTCTTAGGCCTAGAAACTTGAAATTTCGCACACGTGTTCCTCTTATGACGTAAGTATGCACAAAGAAATATTTTTTCAAAATTCAGCCTTCAAAGGGGTGAAATAAAGGAAAAAATGCTGTGTGAAACTTTTTATTTCTTGGACATATTTGCATGAAATTTCACATGAATAAAGAAAAATTTAAAAAAAACCGTGTCTGTGTTTTTTCTAACTGAAGTTTTCAACTAATCATTTTTCGACCTTCTACAATATTTTAGTACTGAACTACGTCAAACGCAGTTTCAAAAAACATAATCGAATCACGTTTTCAAAAAACAAAAAACCTTTTAAATAATAATATTTTATTGTTTCTAGCAAACGCACTTAATATTTTCAAAATAAATTTCAGGCTAATATACCGATGGATTTAAAAATCTAAACGAGAAAAAACAAAATAAAAAACTGCGCCCAAAACTGAATTTGATCAAAATCATCCCATTTATTTGGGATTTATCATTAACGATATTTTAAAAAAAAAGGTTGCCTAGAATATTTTTCAAAAATGAAATTATTGTCTTTGATAACAAAATTAAGATGTTAGAACTCTGAAAAATTCTTTGCTTAAGTATAGTTTTTGTACTTTTGAGCTGAAATACCTCAATTTAGCAGAAGTTTCAGGGATGGCTTGCAGGGCCAATCAATTTACAGTTTCTTAACTTCCTGCTTCGTATGTAGATAAGAAGTTACTTATTTTGACCCGATTTTCGAAAATCAAGTTTTCACCAGATCTGCACGTTTTGACGTCCTAGGAATCTTTTACGACTATTTTCACGATGACTTCTGTATATCTGTATGTATGTATGTGTATGGGTGTGTGTGTGTGTTAGTGTGTATGCAAACATCTCATAACTTCTGAACGGCTTGACCGATCGAAACGCGGTTTATGACATTCGATTTAATTCTGCACAACTTGATTTTCTAAAAATTTGAACCGGTTCAACGTAGAAAACTTTGAGAAATTTTGAAAAAACCTCAAAAAAAATTAGGCGAAACATAGTTTTTTAATATAACTTCCAGATTTATGTACGGATTGAGTACAAAATCTAATCAGCTCTTTTACTCAACTGAGTGCAATGCATAAATTGCATCAAAATCGGTTTATCCGTTCGGGAGTTATCGTTGACGAAAAATTATGAAAAAACTGTTTTTTCGACAAAACTTCTAAATTTTTCAAGCAACAATTTATCGAACTTCTACGTTATTTTAGTAGTAAGAAAACTACGCCAAATGCCGTTTCAAAAATTTATATCGATTCAAATTTTCAAAAGTAACATAGCTTTTCAAATATTCATATTGCGCTGTTTGCGGAAAAGTTTCTTCGTATATTTAAAATAACTTTCAGGCTAATATACCTATTTAATTTAAAATCTGATCAGGTTTTTGATTAAAAGACTGCGTTATATACAGTAAATCGAATTAAAATCGGTTGATTCGTTCGGGATTTATCAATGAAGAAAAGGTTCAAAAATTGCGTTGAATGTTATTCGAAAGATGAAAGTCAGTCATCATTTTGCAAAAATCATCTTTTCAAACACTAAATTAAATAACTAAGTATCATTTTTAAAAAACTTTAGATATTTAAACTCTTCGAACTCAAAACTCTATGCTTAAGCACAGTTTTTTTCTTTGAGCTTAAAATACCTTAATTTAGCGGGAAGTTTTAGGGATGACTTGCAGGGTCAACCTGCTTACAGATTTTTTTAATACAGTTACGTAAGTTGGTTAGATAGGTGCGTTACATGCAAAGCAATCCTAATAGGTAGGTATATTTAGTTTGTGGTATAGTTCGGTATATATAAAAATATTGTCATAGGTGGTTTAGGTCAGGTATTTCCTGTTAATTACAAGTTTCTTTATAATTACGTTAGTTTCTTCGATAGGTATTTGATGTATAGTTACTTACGTTTTTTACTTAAATTATGATATTAAAAATATCGTGTATGTATATAAGTAACTAAGATGAATATGCATATATTATTTTATTTTAGAATACTAGCGGCCCATCCGACTATGTAAAGATTTTTAATAAAGTAGCTTATAAAGAAAGTTTTAATAATTTCTAATGTAAATAAGCGCGAGCGAAGCCGCGGGTAACAGCTAGTCTTTAATAAAACTAAACTCAGTAAAATTGTAAACTTTGTTCTAGTTTTATGTCCCTTCTGGTATTTATATTTAGATTTTTGCTGTTCATTTTCGAAATAAATCTATATTAATATGACAACGTTTAAAGAGTTTGTTAATTTATTTGAATGCTCTAATTTCTAGATGATACAGTCAAATTTGAAAAATATATTTTAATGTATAACATCCACTTGCATATTGGACATAGGTTATTTTGTATCAAAATAAGTAAAAGTAAATACTGCTTTTGGGTGACCGTAAATAAGTTGAGGACAATGACTAGCAAATATCACAAATTAATACCGACATAGATATGAGGTAGTTAAGTCATGTTTATTTTCCAAAATTTTGCAAACAAATATCATAATTGTTTAAACTAGGATATATTTGTGCAGCGCAAATAGGTTAAGAAGAATACTTCAATTTTCATCTCATAAAATAGGAAACAAGGAAATAATGCCACGCATAACTTATTCTAATCAAGAACATGACAAGTACTAACACCGACGCCATTGTGGTAAGAATAAGTAAGGTGATTCGACCAAATCTGGTCGAGACATTGATGTTTTATACCGTAACTAGGTTGTATTTATGATATTAGTGACACGCCTAGCCGTTTTTTCGCCTTTTACGAAATGACTAGCAGTAAATCAATCTACTCTTTCAGAAGAGCCCGGTGGGGATTAACAAGGGAATGCTCAACTATTCCAAATATATATAAGCTATTCCCAATATATATAAATTCAATTTACCCATACTAACATCGAGTGATGATTTCAGAATCATTCATATGAGTCGAACGCAGAAGATCGGACGTTCAGCTCAATTTAAACTGGATTCAATTTATATTTGTAAAATTGAAATTGAAGCTCGGAATGCAGTTAAATGTATAAACTGAGTTTAGCTTGACATGTTTGCTATCAGATTTTATGATGGAATTGGCACTAAGGTCAAATAATGAATAGTTACTAAGTTATGTTTATTTTAGCCCTATTTATTTCTACTAGCGATTACCTGTGGTAAATTTGACCATAGTCTAAACAATATGATCTTTTTAAGCTTGACAACTAACTAACATTAGCTGTAAAGAAAATAATGTACACGTGTGTATATTATTTTAGTATATTATTAGACCAACTGCCGTTTTGCCAGGCAGGTCGTAAAAGGCGACCGATTGGCTATGCGAATCACTACCATCATGGCTACTAGGTGGTAGAGTTCTGCATTGTCTCGCCCGGGTCAGGTATCACCGCCTTACCTATTTCTGCTGCAATAGCGTTAATGCTTGTCGCTGTCGTGTTCCGGTTTGGAGGGTAAGGTAGCCGGTAAACTGATACACGAGGCATTAGACTTCGCCACAAGATAGCAACGCACCATTAACATCTTTGGTTTCTATAGGCGATGGTATTGACTCTTTCCATCAAGAGACCCATCTGCTTGTTTGCTATCTTATGATATAAAAAAAAATTACGTAGTATTGTATAACTCTTTTAAATATAATATCATATTGTATGTCGCATAAATGTAGTATGTGTAATGTTTATTTTTATTAATTTAATGTACTTCTTATACTAATTACTTAAAAATATTAGGTTTCTGCAGTCCTCCCCAATGTAAAACTATAATTGTACCAAATTTCATATGCCACCGTTCACGCAATTGGTCCCAAATCTTTCCTTCACGTATAAAGATATATATAGACATATCGTTAGTACTTATCACTGTCATATCTACTTGTGACTTCATAATATAATTGTCACAACTTACCATTTACACTGGAACACAACATTGTCAAGAACCGATGCTATTACGACAGAATCAGTTAAGATGGTGGCACCGAGACCGAGCGAGATTACGCAGAACTAAATTAACCTTTCAGTCACGATAAACGACCAGTTTATTTTTAACTTCCCGCTACCTATGTAGATAAAGAAGTTACTGATTTTGCCCTGATTTTCGAAAATCGAGTTTTTACCAGATGTCCTCGTTTTGAGGTCCTAGGAACCTTTTCCGACTATTTTCACATGGCGTCAGTATATTTATATGTATGTATGTATGTGTGTGTGCATGTACGTGTATGTGTGTATACGTATATGTGTATCTGTGTACACGTATATGCTTTTGAAACAGTAAAAATGAATTTTAGTATTGTATTTAGATTTACCATTTTATTACTTTTCACACCCGGTAAGGGTGAATTCAATATCGACAAATATTAAAAAAAATTATGTGAATATATAGCTCCAGTTCTTACAAATCGTAGTGACACGTATAGCCAATTGGTCGCCTTTTATGACGTGCCTAGCGGAACGGTAGATGGTTTTTCTTCAAAGAGCGTCCGGAGTCCAAACCCATAAGCGGCTAGAATAGGCGATGAAAGATTATATGGTTACCGTCGCCTCAACTGCCCCATTGGTCGAGTACTTAGTGACCCTGACTACGCAATTGACGGGGCTCGGGTTCGATTCCCGATGGGGACAAGCATTTGTGTGATGAGCGTAAATGTTTGCATTTCTGAGTTTGGGTGTTTATTAAATATATTCTAGTATTTATATATGTATTTATATGTATTAGTATCGTTGTATAAAATCCATAAAACAAGCAAATAATTTGCTTACTTTGGGATTAGATTACTAAGTGTAATTTATCCCGTGAATATTTATTGTTATTATTATTATATTCTCCTTATTGAAACGAAGTTCCTTACGGCAGGCTTGGGGGAGATAGGGATTTTGCTGCACGACCGAACTGGAATAAAACCGTTAAATGAGACGTGCGCAGGCGCGACAGTTGTATACACAAGCGAGTAGTGTATAATACCTTTCTCTTTCTCCCTCTTTCTTTTCGTTCTCTCTCGTCCCTTCTCTCTCTATTACCTAGAAATGGGTTGGACTAGGTAAATCAGAGAACTAGGTAAAAATTAATTTAAGGGAAATAGGCAATATTTAAGGGAAAAATCAAGAAAACTTACATAAAATTGAGCACGATTTTTTTTTTAAATTGTGTCGATTCTACATTAGCCGAAGGAACTTCGTTCTTACTTGGTGTCCCACGACACCACGTCTTTTCTATACTATTTATTTACATCGGTGACATATTAATGTACTTGCGGGCGAAGCGGCGTGGGTCAGCTAGTCTATAATAAAAGTCGTTTATAGCTTGTGAAGATTTAATATAAACACTCTTGAACATTAAAATTATTAAAACATTGTAATTAAATATTGTAACGGTCACGTTTAAGGGGTTTAACCAACGTAATAAATATCATGTATTACAAAATAAATATGAAATACGAAAAAAAAATGACAAAATTATTCATTTAGAAGCTTGCTAAGTACTTCTTTGAGTTCTAATGAGAATTCTGAAACTGGAAGAGCTAAGTCTTGTCCAGAAACCATCTTATCTTTTAAAACATAGTCAGACGGGACCACGAACGGCTGTTTCTTGTCTCCCACCATGTCTAAGGTTTTTAAAATTGGAGGCATAGGTAAGAAAGGTCTCATCTTCAGCCATTTGTGAAATGCTTTTGTAGATCTGAAATAAAAATGCAATGAAAATAAGTTGAGGATGAATTAAAACTTTTGACACGATGGACACTACGCCCGACAAATTATTACAATGTTCTTAAATTGTTACAACAAATAGTTGACCTCGCTATGCCATAATGGACTTTGTGGGATATGGCATAAGGTTGAAAGTAGCGTGTACTAGGATTTATGACTCATAACATGTTTACGATAAGAAGTAATTCATTGTTTCCCGATACATTTAGATTTTTCTGGATCCAGCTAGGACTTTACCCTGCCTATAAATAGAGAGGTGTTGACAAAAACAAGGCAGTTTTTATCAAGCGATCGAGAGCGATACATCAAGTGACCAGTGCGAAGCGAGAAGTGTTTTATTGTGTAGTGTTCGAAGTTCAGTGATAGTACAGCGAGTGACTAAGGTGTAAAGTGTATTTTAGTATTACGTTGTGTTGTGTTGTGTAAATACACGGATTTAATATAAGTGGTGTTTTCTTACAATTATGAACTCGAGGTACGTAACAATATTAAGCGTGTATATAAATATTTACTTTTTTTAAATATATAAACGGGTCAATAACGCGTACATATATAGAACTTACTTGTAAAGCTCGACGTTTCGGCCAAGTTACATTGACCGTGGTCACGAGCAGACTGGAGCAGCGAGTTTCCTCCGTCGTTCACGTCGAGATCGATTTTCATCTACCCCCTTCTTGTTTTGTTTTAGGGGGTAGATGAAAATCGATCCCGACGTGAACGACGGAGGAAACTCGCTGCTCCAGTCTGCTCGTGACCACGGTCAATGTAACTTGGCCGAAACATCGAGCTTTACAAGTAAGTTCTATATATGTACGCGTTATTGACCCGTTTATATATTTAAAAAAAGTAAATATTTATATACACGCTTAATATTGTTACGTACCTCGAGTTCATAATTGTAAGAAAACACCACTTATATTAAATCCGTGTATTTACACAACACAACACAACGTAATACTAAAATACGCTTTACACCTTAGTCACTCGCTGTACTATCACTGAACTTCGAACACTACACAATAAAACACTTCTCGCTTCGCACTGGTCACTTGATGTATCGCTCTCGATCGCTTGATAAAAACTGCCTTGTTTTTGTCAACACCTCTCTATTTATAGGCAGGGTAAAGTCCTAGCTGGATCCAGAAAAATCTAAATGTATCGGGAAACAATGAATTACTTCTTATCGTAAACATGTTATGAGTCATAAATCCTAGTACACGCTACTTTCAACTTCAGGTTACATAAATTCGTGGATTTGTCATGCGCTTATTATTATTATTATCATTTTTCCTCTCCCTCCTTGAAATATTTGGCAGTGATTTCATGAAATGCAAGGGAAGTATGAAACAGAAACCTGGAGAAGCGCCCAGTAATTTGAATTGACCAATGAGCGCTTGTCATTTGAGTTGACCAATGATTGCACGCGGTAGTGTTGGCCATCAGATGGTATAAACTTAATCATTTAGATGTATGATGCTACACATAATATGCGACTACTGTAAGGTTCGCTCGTTTTTTTAAAATTGAAATAATGATCCAACTTACGTAAGATGTTGTACATCTTTCCATACACAAGCCATAGAGCGTAGGTCTTCGGGTATTTTAATAGGACCCCACATCTCTTTCGTATTATTCTTGGGTGGAATATGCTTCATCTTTTGAGATAAGCAAGAACCGAATGCTCTTGTGTGAGCTGGACTTGTTTCCGCGTGAATATCGTATGCAATTTGCCGCTTGAGTACTTTTGGACATGATAACTGGCAAAATAAATTAAATTTTATTGTATATTTTAATTTACCTAACATTTTTAGATCTAAAATTTGCCAATAAGCTACAAAAGTGTTAAATTTTTTGCCCTTAATCTAAGGAAATGACTTTATTTCATTCTTTTCGAATACAAAAATTCTTATTGTACAATTCACTTTATTAAAAAAATATATGCATAACAGATTGTTTGTTATAGCCTTCTACTGTATACGCCAAACCAAAAATAAATATAAATAATATTAAATAATAGAGAATTAAACATTTTATTTTATAGATATTCCTATTTTCAGAATCAATAAAATATCATGAGACATATCTTGGCCATATTATCTTTTGCATTCTGATACACATTACGTAGATCTCACTGAAAACCTCTAAAGGCATATCTTCCGTACATGCAACGCTGTCTATTATGTAGCTGTAGCTGTAATGAAAAGTTGTGCATTACCTTTCTAACACCAACGTAGTCTGCAATACTTTTGAGCACGCATGGTAGAATTTTATGGTCCAGGACTAGTCCTCTTGAAGCATGTTCATCGAACCAAACCTAAACAGAAATTTATCATTACTTGCGGTATTAATAATGAACAAATTTGATCGTGCGCATTAATCTTCTTCTAACTTGCCGTCCATATTATAGTTTTTCATTCAAAGTTTCATCTTCTATTTCAGCCCTTTAGGGGTTAATTTTTGAAAAACAAGTTAGTCTATGTTAGAGGCAGAAGTTTCACTTGTCTCCATACTAAATTTCAACAAAATCAGTTTAGTTGGTTTCCTCATGGGGGACAGAGACAGACAAAATTTCGCATTTATTAATTTAGTATGGATTCATTGAAATCGGTTCAGAGGCTTAGCCGTGAAAACCTAACAGACAGACAGGCAAAGAGATTAGAGAACACACCGACGGACAGACTTCCACATTCATAATATTAATATGGATGGCGACAAAAAATGAGTCACGTGTAGTTTTAGTAAAAACGACTCGATGATGACTACTTTAAAAAAAATGTTATTATTTTCACTAATATTTTTTCATTTCATTTGGACGGAGCGAGCGGTAGAATATATCTGACACCATAAAACTAATACTATAGATCAATATCTGGTCTCTGCTAATACTATAGAATGTTTCGACAATGAGCTGTATATGTGTGGCAGCTAGCGAGGATGTAAAAAAAACCCTGTACTGGGTGATTTGTAACAGAATTATTTGTATTTATTATTTTTTATTGCATTGTAATAACTACTTACCCCGTGTTGGATCCGGGCTCCTTTGAAGAATAGACCAACTGCCGTTCTGCCAGGCAGGTCGTAAAAGGCAACCGATTGGCTACGCGAGTCACTACCATCGTGGCTACTAGGTGGTAGAGTTCTGCATTGTCTCGCCCGGGTCTGGTACCACCGTCTTATATATTCCTGCCGCAATAGCGTCAGTGCTTGTCACTGTCGTGTTCCGGTTTGGAGGGTAAGGTAGCCGGTAAACTTATGCATGCGGCATAAGACCTCGCCACAAGATAGCAACGCACCACTTTGGTGTCTATAGGCGATGGTTGACTCTTTCCATCAGGAGACCCATCTGCTTGTTTGCTATCTTATACTATAAAAAAAAATAATTTGATATAATGAATTCAATATAATAAACACGAATATAATATTAATTTCATATTATATTCCCAGAAAATAATTAATCAACTACGGAGATCAGGCAAACTAGAATAATAGGAACTTATCTCAATTTCTTTTTTTTGAGAAATAAATATAGGTTCTACAAAGAATAACTCTAACAAAATGGAAGCAAATCTACTTAGGCACTGAAGAACCCGTATCAGTGAACAGGAGGTGGATCCCTCACTCATATTTTCAATAATCTCATTTTTACGCTCACATACCAACATTTAAATTGAATAGAATCAAAATGTGTAATTATCGTTAGCGTACGGCGCAGTGACCATACTTTTGAATATTAATACACAAATCTTAAGGTTTACTATGTAGTTAGGCAATATTCTCTTTTATTATATTTTTATCATACATTTTATATAACCATATGACCATTATATAAAATAATAAAAAATTACGCTCATTTGGGCTTATCCTTAGTCAGAGCACTGACTTACCGTGTACATAATCAAGCTTGTTTATTCTATCTCGTTCATTATTTCGTATTGCTACGTCATATAAAAATTTAATATGTAATCATTCTGTAGGAAGCAAGAAAATTCTCAAATTAACTATTTTGTATTTTTCATAACGTACCTACCATGTAAATCCCGTTACGAAATTTCCTATGCGTGTATTACGCATAGGAAAATGTATACGTATAAATTTTCATTATTTTTTAAACTAAAGTCGTTGTGTTTAAAAAAGTATAATTAAAAAAAAAATAAGTTTGACTATTTTTTAAAAGAATATATTGAGAGATTAATTTTCTAGCTTATTGGGATTTTTTAAAAATAAATCTTGTATAATATGACATGACAGATAAAAGATCAGAGTGAATATATTAATCTTGCGTTTTGATATTATATACGAGATTCAAAAGATATTTTAAATTAAGTACCTGGAATAAATCTTCAATATCTTCCGGTCTTTTGATCTCACTTTTAAATTCGACGTTGCCAAGACCAACCCACCAATCATAAAATTCTTTAGCTATCTGCAAGTTTATCTTATAATGTTAAATGCTAGTAGTCTTATTAATTAATGTAGATTAAAATAAAACTAGTTTCATTCTAAATACATCCCAATCGCAACCGTTTTTTTATATTATTTTGCAACTCTATCTTACCTATTCATACCACAATAAATAAAAAATAATTTCGATTTAACATATATTTGCTTGTTTATGTATCCACACTAAATTTAAAAATGCGAAAGTCTGTCTGTCTGTCTGTTACGCTTTCACAGCTAAACCATTGAAACGATTTTTATGAAATGTTGCATGGGGTCAAACATAGGCTATTTTTTTTTCAAAAATCAAGCCCTAAAGGAAATTGTACGGATCAGCTAGTGTACTTAAAATATAGAATGTATCAATTCGGTATATGCCCCTCCGAATCCTAAACTGATTGACCTGACTGCATAGATATTAAGTGTGATCACGCTCTCTCGCATTTGTAAAATTTTCTCCGAAATAATAATAATTATTATTATAAGTTACTAGCAATTTTTATTAAAAGTAGTTTTTAAATGTATTTTGCAGTGTTGTCTTCATGTAAGTAGTAATTATCTGCATTTATATGAATATGAACTTACCTTTTTAGTCATAATTTCAGCTTTTTTGCTAAACTCATCTGAAGCAGACACTTCAAATGTTTTTTGCTTGTATTTGGAGTTCCACTTGATCATATCCGTTTCAGATTTATTACAGTACAACATATCGAAATGGGGATTAATAATATGTCGTCCGTATAAACGTCTGGAAATCAAAAACTGTTAATATGATTATTCATAAATATAAAACATGATTATTTTTGTACCTTTGCAAACTTTCACTATAGCGGACGATTTTTAAATATCATTTTTGGTACTTCCATATACTACTGTTATAAAGTGATGAAATTGAGCTTTTTGATAACATAAGCATAAGGTAATACAGCAAATTAGTGGCTAGCTATTTTCATGGAAAAATTAATACAATCTTTTATGGCCCCAAAGATTCAAACGTGATTGTTATTTATATAGTGAAAATGCAACAATAAGTACATGATTTATACGTCAGTGACAAGTGTTGAAGTTCTTGAGGCCGGAAAGAGTAACAGGATGGTAATAAAGCCGGAAGTTGCAGAACTCAATAACTTAGTGACGGATCTGGTCTATCATTTACCTTTTACAAACTGGTTAGAAAAAAGGCAGTCAATTCTTCAAATTTTCATGAAATTTAGTGCGCAGGGGGTTTCGGGGGCGATGCATCGATTTAGCTAGATTTCATTTTCACAAAACGTCCTTTTTACAAAAAAAGTACCCTATATTTATCAAACAACATTAATATCAAACTCTTACATGACAAAAATAAATATATGTGTTAATACGTGAATTAAAAACTTTGTAATCCTGTTTACGATGATTCGGTGGAGTGTGAAATTTTGCATAGTTAAAGTTTACAGTGAAGCAGGGCAAAAACTAATATCTATATATTAATACGTAAAGGAAAAACCTGGGACCCCTTTTTAAGACAAATGCGCGAATGGAGGAATATGAAATTTGGCACAGTTAAACATTAGATTGCGGTGGACTTTAGAAACATAATATTTTTTAATAAAATGGATTAGAAATTAGAAATAAGTGTATTAAATTAACAAAAATAAACATTACACACACTACATTCATGTGACATACATGATAATATACATAATACACACATGTAGGTATAACATTTTCTTCACAGCCTAAAGTCAGTTGTCAAACTTTAAAGAGATTTTATAATATTTTTTTATCTAATATCAATAAATATATAGAAAATACATCTATTTTATATATATCAAATATCTATTATCTAAATTTATTTATATAATTTCCTGTGTTGGATCCGGGCTCCTTTGAAGAATAGACCAGCTGCCGTTCTGTCAGGCAGGTCGTAAAAGGCGACTGATTGGCTACGCGAGTCACTACCATCGCGGCTACTAGGTGGTAGAGTTCTGCATTGTCTCGCCCGGGTCTGGTACCACCGCCTTACCTATTCCTGCCGCAGTAGCGTCAGCGCTTGTCGCTGTCGTGTTCCGGTTTGGAGAGTAAGGTAGCCGCTAAACCTATACATGTGGCATTAGACCTCGCTACAAGATAGCAACGCACCATTAAAATCTTTGATGTCTAGAGGCGATGGTTGACTCTTTCCATCAGGAGACCCATCTGCTTATTTGCTAACTTATGGTATAAAAAATATATATATTTAGTTTATGGTCAATTTTTGGCCACAGGCGATCGCTAGTTTTTATAAATATGCATTAGAAATACATTAAATTATATAATTAAAATAAATATTATACATACTACCATTCATTTTACACAAATGTGTGTAACATGCATAATATTTTGTCCAGTCTATTGTCAAACTTATAAGAGCTTTTATTGTTTAAGTTTTTTCTATTATTATCAAATGAAGTCACATAACTATCGCTTATAATTAGTTTATATATTTTTACAATAAATTGCATCACTTACTTCCTTTTCTTAGCACTTAGATGGACTTCCAAATCATCTAAAGTTGATGTTGGCTCCTCAGAGAAAGAAAGGTCAGACTTTTTAAATAATTTAGAAGGCCTTGAAAAAGACCTCTGGGATTTGGTTATTGGCTTTGAAGAAAAGTTTTTTGACATAATAAGGGACTTTGTCAATGACTTGGTTACTGATCTTACGATTGACTTCGATCGAGAAGTTTTCCGCAAGGAAGACACTGGAGTCGTAGAGATACTCCATTCGGATTGCTCATCATCAATATCTTGTTTTTCATTAACTTCTTCATCATAAATAGCGGGATCAAAGTCACTTACGGAATATGCAGGAGGTATTTTTGACTAGGTAAATCAAAAATGTTGTAACACCAAACAATATTATTTTTTTTATGTTATAAGATATCAATACGATATGGTTTTCCTGACAGAAAGAGACAACCATCACCTATAACACCAAAGATGTTAATGTGATGATGTGTATCCGTGTGGTGGGATGCTAATGCTACATATTTACCGGCTACCTTACCTTCTAAACCGTATTAACTCTACTGAGGTAGGAATGGATAAGGCGGAGGTACCAAAATCGGGCGAGTCATTACGGAATTCCACCACCTAGTAGTTAGTCACGTTAATAACGACACGTTAAGCTAATCATCCACTTTTTTTGTTTCTTAGTTAGTGGTAGAGTATTGCAACGGTAGATCTATTTCTTGTACTATTGCCTTATTTTTGTTGCAATAACGTCGGTGCTTGTCGTTGTCGTGTTCCAGTTTAGAGAATAACATGGCCAGTAAACGTGGCTTTCCAATCCCGCCACATGGATAGCAACGCCTAACATCGTCAGTGTTTATAGGCGATGATTTTACTTCTTCCATCAGGAGAACATTCTCTTAGTTTATCCTATTTTATCCTTTGACATCAAAAAAGGCAAAACAAAAATACGTTTATTAACCTTCGACGCAAAAAGGTGTATTGTACGAGTAAGTTTGACCGCTACGTGTGTGTCCATCTGTGGAACCATAGCTCTTGAACTAGTGAGCCGATTTGGATGCGTAGCTTGTTAGACATATTTTATCGAAATCAGTTCAGCCGTTTCAAGATTATTGGGGCTTTTAAACTTCATGAAAGAAATAAGCAACTTGTGCAGGCCTGAATAATATGAAATTTAGTATTCTGTTACTTCAAACATATTTCATTGATGTACCTTTGACCTGACGCTGCAGGATCCTTTTTCTAAGATCATTAGCTATTTTCACGTATTGCTCTAAAGTAAGCCTTTGGTCGTATAGTTAGCCACCCTGATTACACAATCCATAGGGCTTGGATTCGATTCCCGAGAAGGACAGGCATTTCTGTGATGACTAATGAGCATAGATGTTTGTATTTCCGGATATGGATACCTATTAAATATATTTCAGTATTTATATATCTATTTCTAGATATTAATATCATTAACTAGCCCCATTGAGACCCTACACTACACTAATGTTTTAATTTCTTGCAACAAATTAATTCTGTCAATAATCTAAGGTGCGGGAAAAAGAAATATGTTGGTCCGATTGGCTAATTCAAAATCGGTATTTTGTCGCGCGTGTTTACAGCTCACTGGATTGGTCGGTACTGATTCTTTTGGATTATTATAAGATATAATAGTCTGATGTGTTGATATTATAAACTCTGAACTCAAACAAAACATGCTTCATTTAAATTAACCTTCGCAGAACTTTCGACGAGTCGAAATTTTAAGAATTACTACCGGATCAAAACGCGGCCACACACAGAAGATCCGGGGAAAGAAACTCAGCGGACTTGTACCTTTTTTCCACAACTAATTATAACATTACAATCGCAAAATACAATATTACAAGATTACAAAGCTATATCGGTATGAGGAGCTAATTAATCTCAGGCTTTTTTAACTTCTAAATAATCTTAGATTTTAGAATACACTTTTTTACAGAGTTTCGTCGTAACTTATTTTTTAATTTACCAGTTATATTTTTTAATTAATCAATAACATCTACTAGTAAATAATAAGATATATACCAGTAATGTATATCTCTTATTATTTATTGGTAGATGGTAAATAGAACAATTGGTCTGTTATTAGGTCTCTATCTGTTTATTCAACGGTTACCCATACCACAAGCAAATTATTTTCTTACTGCGGGGTTAAATCAATTCGTGTAATTTATCCACCGATGTTATTATAAGTTACCTGGTGATATTTATTAATTGGACGTAGTTAATCGAAAAGGATCCAATCCACAATATGACAAAAATGAGTTAAGAGCACCAAACTGATGGTAAACGTCAATACTATTATGACCAGTAAAAACATCTAAGCAAAAATAACTCTCTATTACTTTATTCAACGTCAAAACTAGTCCCCATGTATGGCATGTAAAAAAATTAAAAAATATCTAACTTCAAACTTCAATATATCTAAACTGATTTTGTGTGGATTAGATTCTTTGCGTTTAACTACGTCCAATTCTCAATATAATGAATATTGTGAGAAGAAATTACCCCTCCCGCAACTGCAGCGTCGTAAAAATCTTCTGAAGGGTCTACAGAGTGTATCTCCGACTTAGTTTCATATATTTCCTGATCGGCAGGCAAATTGAATATCTTGGCAATTCTCCGATATATTACTGGCCCTACTAATTCTCGGACTATGTCACAGTGTGACTCCCAAAACTATAAAATTGCAAGAACATTCACAGATAACTCTCAATATTACTAGTAACTTTTTATTTGACTAACTCGTAGTCGAGGATATAGCCTATAAGCACAGATCATAAATCGGGTCGGGTTATGATCTGGGTCGGGCAAGTGTTATTGAAGTTTTTCGAGGTTTTTCTCGAAAATTTTTCGCCGTGTTGGTCCCGGCCTCCTTTGAAGAATAGGTCAACTGCCGTTCTGCCAGGCAGGTCGTAAAAGGCGACCGATTGGCTATCGAGTCACTGCCATCGTGGCTACTAGGTGGTAGAGTTCTGCATTGTCTCGCCCGGGTCTGTTACCACCACCTTACCTATTCCTGCCGCAACAGCGTCAATGCTTGTCACTGTCGTGTTCCGGTTTGGAGGGTAAGGTAGCCGGTAAACTTATGCATGTGGCATTAGACCTCGCCACGAGATAGCAACGCGCCATTAACATCTTTGGTGTCTATAGGCGATGGTCGACTCTTTCCATCAGGAGACCCATCTGCTTGTTTGCTATCTTATGATATAAAGATATAAAAAAAAACCTAAATCTCAGTAGTAGCACAGAGTCTAGTGGGTGGCGTGTTACCAGTCCCGTGTCTCGGATGAGCATGTAAAGCTGTCGGTTCCAGTTATCGCTAGAAATAGTCGATAACCATTTATGTCGGTAAAATGCTGCAACGGGATCACCACTTATCTCGCAAACCGACAAACCGTTGAAACGTGGTGAAATGGAACGTCTATAGACGTTCGATTTAGTCTGCTTAGCCCGCAAGGAAACTTTTTGTTATTAATAAACAATTGAATTGTAGTTATTATGCAAGTTGTGTGTACGTTTCAATGGCAAGATATTTATAATTAATACATATAATTAAATCGTAGGAAAGTCAAAATTGTACATTGAATATTTTTTTAAAAGAACACTTGGGGCGTGATCTACAATCGATATCGAAGGCAAAAATATAGTTTTTAGAATTTTTGTCTGTTTGTCTGTTTGTCCGGGCTAAATTACTGCGATAGAACTGCATGGATTTACTTAAAATTTTACATGAATATTACTAACAGGTCGGGTCAACATATAGGCTACATATTATCACGCTATCACCTACGGGGGAGGAGCAGTGCAGAGTAAACGAAGTTCAGCGAGCAACAGCTAGTGGTTTATAATTTTAATATTGGTGTCAGTCGTAACATTTTAAGACTATATTTTTATCTACAAAAGTACATAGTTTATTAAGAGATAAACAAGTTCCGGGGGGGGGGGAGATAAGGGCCTTCAAGGTTGAGATTGATAAATGTAAGAATCTGGATGGGCGATACTAGATTACTGTTCCACATTTCTACATTCATACATTCATCGGTGAACTGCCGGCTATATATAAACAATTTTGTGGTTTTAAGCTCCAGACCATCAGAGTTACTTCCTCTTCTTGAAAAAAATCTAGCCCTCTAAAGAATATATCGTCTATCTTCCTGTCAGTCATTCAGAATGTTTGAACATTGTGTCCATTGGAGACAGACTTCTATGTACTAACGTAATAGGCAAGGCATGTGCCACCCCACTTGTGTTCAACGACTTCTATGTACTATTACGTACTACACTGATATCTTTGCCTGTGTTCCACTAAAGTGCAGTCCATAGACTGCACCTTCGTCAGAGCTCGCTAAAAAACGAGCAAGCGCCGTGAATTTCACGGCAGTTACGACTTTCTGGTCGCGAATATATATTATACTCTATGCTGCAGCGCTGCTTAATTTTGACTTCGGCTGAACGATTTATTTATTTTATATTTAATACTTAATTGTAAACTTATACAATGATAAAAAAAAAAGATACTTAAAATAATGCATAAAAGGTGAGCTTATCCCACCGATCACACAACCCATAGACCTCTAATAACAGGCGAATGGCTTCTGTCAACACATCTGACTTATAGTTCCGATGTAAATGTCCATGCACCAATACCCAATTAGTGTCGACTAATCAGATCCTCTGTACATCACTATCTTTCACTGTGGCCTTGAGTAAGCCAATCACGATATTGCAGCTCAGCTCAGCTAGTTGCCAGAATGCATTCAGTACGGAAAATCGAACATTAGGCGTCTATGGGCTGTGTGGTCTTTTTTTTTATGTCATAAGATAGCAAACAAGCAGATGGGTCTCCTGATGGAAAGAGTCAACCATCGCCTATAGACACCAAAGATGTTAATGGTGCGTTGCTATCTTGTGGCGAGGTCTAATGCCACATGCATAAGTTTACCGGCTACCTTACCCTCCAAACCGGAACACGACAGCGACAAGCACTGACGCTATTGCGGCAGGAATAGGTAAGGCGGTGGTACCAGACCCGGGCGAGACAATGCAGAACTCTACCACCTAGTAGCCACGATGGTAGTGACTCGATAGCCAATCGGTCGCCTTTTACGACCTGCCTGGCAGAACGGCAGTTGGCCTATTCTTCAAAGGAGGCCGGGACCAACACGGTCGATGGCTTATCCCTAACGACAGAGATTTCTTCAAGCTAACCCAGAAAGTGAAGCTGAGAAAGGAAAGTGGGAGGCAACGTGCAAAAGCATAAAGACAAATACAAATATATAAATTACATTGAAATTCTAATCATTCATACATTGCAAGAATAAGATTTACACATAGATAAGAAAAGGCTAAAACAAAAATTGATGACTACAGTAAAAAGAAGATAACACAGTAATAAAATAAATAGGAGAGAAAAAAAACTACGACAATGACAGGTAATGCTCCATAACCCGCTTCTTAAAAACTAGCAGCGAGGGGCTACTGCGGATCTCAGCGGGTAGAGAATTCCACAATGTCACTGCGTGGACAGTGAATGACTATGAATACGTTTGAGAATGTGACACAGGAAAACGAAGAAGAGAGCCAATATGAGAAAGACACGGGGAATTGGAGCAGCAGGATTGAACAATATATTAAACAGAAGGCAAAGAATATGCGTGTTCCTACGAAAACGGATAGGCAACCACCTAAGCTGGGCTCTGAAAGAAGACATGTGGTCGTACTTACGAAGACCAAAAATAAGTCTTATACATGAATTTTGAAGCCTGTCAATTTTATTTAAAAGCACTTCAGTAGCGTTAAGGAAACAGGAATCCGCATAACCCAGAATAGGAAGGACAAGAGTTTGCATAAGAGAAATTTTTTTCTTAATAAGCAGGATATTTTTCAATGACTGTAAGGAGTGAAAAGTGAAATATTTAATATTTTAGTTATTTATATTTTAGTGCAAAGTGTGTTAACGAAAGGAATACGATTTCTACTTGCTAAGTATTTGCTAAGAAGTTATGCTAACTTCTCTACCTTATAGTACATAGAATATTAAATTGATTAGAGGTAGACCTGAATTCAGATGACGATTTTTTTTTCACTCTGCCTACACCGTAAAAGAACTGACGTTACGATATTCTTTCACATTTTCCATTATTTCGCGTCTTACCTTTTCATCTTTGTAAGATAATTCCAATGCTTTGGCTACATTTCGCCAGTGAACTTTAACAGAGGCTTCATTTTTCTCATACCGGGAACATTTTACACGCGGTATATTTCTCGGGTGATCCCATTTTTTTGTAAGTGGCTTTTTCCCACAGGGCATGATAAAGTTTATAAAATAACACAAGTAACAATTTGACCTTTATTCTAAATATTTAGAATAAACATTGTCATAAATATTTCTGGTCAAAGTTTAACATATAAAATCTGCCGTTGACATTTAGAGGTTAGACAAAAGTTAAAAAGAAAGAATAAACTGTCATTAAATAGTTGTTCCAAGATTATATCTTTTACAAAAAGGCTTTTAATTATACCTATTGGCTTGATTTTACCAATACTTCATGATTTTACCTACGGAATATATTTGTTCTGTGATTTGATCGCTAGGCTTATTTTTTATAGGTTTAGTATCACGTATTAAACTGGATACGCCTGTCAAGGCAATTTCTTGTCGTCAGTGTAGCTTGCAGAAAACCAAGGATTTATAACGTTATTATTTCAATATGTTTGCGTCGTCGTGATTGGTTATGGCATATGATATTATGACGTTGCCTTCTAGCACTAGTTGGCGAACCAATCACGAAACAGCATGAAACGCGGCGGACCAATCACGAAACAGCAAACATATCGAAATTATAACGTTTTAAATCCTTGCCGAAAACCCAGAAATACAAAGTTATAATACTAACCGTTTAATAAAATCATTCCAGGGGTATGTTTTTTTGCAATGACTTTTTTAATGAGTAGGATAAAATAGCACAACATTTGATATTTATATTTTTTTACGATACAGTAGATGTATAAGCATTTGACATTTACATACATTTGCTTATATGAGCAGCGACACATTTTCCGCCCAACACCTGTCTATTAGTATTTGTGTGGTCTATGTTAAGTATCAACAATTTTAAGGAATCACATCGTTGACACCAAAGACCATTTATATGCAATTTTTAACCATCTGCAACAAGCGTATGCCATAATGAATGTTTTAAAGAGTTGTTTGGATTCATTCCTGCTGTTGAAATTCGTCATTGGATAACTTGTCAAATTTTAATTTCCACTTTCACCACCCCGACGTCTGAAAATCCACTACCAAACATTGATACCTATAAAAAGGGAAGATACGTTACCTAGTCGCAGCGCCTGGTCCTACAAAACTAGGTCCGTGGACACAGTGACAATTGGTGACAATCAATCACGCGCGGGACTTCATTACCAAATCTAAAACTAAACTAAGACTAAACTAAGATTGTAGACACTATACATACAATCCAAACCGGTGAATTTTGGTAAACTGGGACGGATTATTTTTGCTTAAGCCGCATGGGAAATGGCGTGACAATACTATATCAATATAATATATTTTTGATGTGAAACATCTATTGGTGCAGGTGTAAACCGGATCGTTGGCGTGGCGACGCGGCATCCGTGGCGACGGGTCGCCACGCTGTAATATTATGTACTAAGGTAGGGTATACAGCGAGGTATACAGTCCATATTTAGTAGCGTGTACGATGTGGCGACGTGTCGCCATGGCAACCAACTACGCGACCCCGATGTTTCACATCTGTCAGGAGTCCCGTGACGGCTCAGTTTTTTTTTATATTATAAGATGACGAACAAGGAGATGGCTCTCCTGATTGAAAGAGACAACCATCGCCTATGGACACCAAAGATGTTAATGGTGCGTTGCTATCCATGTAGTGAAGTGCTATTGCCAAAAACATTAGTTTAACGGCTACCTCACCCTCCAAATCGGAACACGGCAGTGACAAGAACTGACGGAATAGATAAGGCGGTGGTACCAGACCCGGGCGAGGCAATACAGAATTCTACCACCCAGTTATAGCAATGACGATAGTGACTCGAATAGCCAATCGTTCGCCTTTTACGAACTACCTAGCAGAATGGCACATGGTCTATTCTTCAAAGAGCCCGGACCAAATATAATATCATCACGCTTTTTCCCTGTACAATTTAATATTAAAATTATAAATATACATTTTTCATAATTACGCCATCTAGTATATTATAGGTGAAGTTACTTCAATTTTACCTCTCACTTTGTAAAATAGTACCGCGTACATATTAGTTTGATACAAAACTAACAGATGACGCTTGTACTGTAAAATTAAGGATTATCCCTTTTATAACGGCTGGTCTATCAGAACCGACTGCGATTAAACAAAACATTTTGGAGATATCTATGTTCCAGCTGATATATTTTTATATACGAATTCTTGCATTCGTAATTCTTTCCGTAAATAAATATTTTATTATTGCTGGCTTTTTGGTGGGTACTTCGTTACAGGGTTTCCTGCTATATACTCGTATTTCTAACAGATAAATTGACCTGGTAGATAGCGTTGTGTTGATCTAGGAACATGCAGTAGAGACAATACTTCCATTGCGAATCTTCTAATATTTAATAGTCTAACATGGAGTAGCGGAAAATCATGAAAGATAATGTTATGATAGTTTTATAACAAAAGATAAAATGATTTTCAATAATAAATTACTCGTTATAAAATTCAATTTATTCACTCAAATCTCTAAAACTTTTATTTCTGTTACACAGGTTGACTGGTTGACTACATACTGGAGGAGGGTATGTGTTCAGTACCTACCCTTTGTATTACACTTTTGTTGGTTACATAATATGACCATTAATTATCCTTTAATATGAACAGTCTTTTGCCAGTCAGCCTGTACATATTTCATATACATGTATATATTATGTGTATCTGTAATTTCAAGATCTCTTTACCGATTTCAGAGTACACTTTTTAAGTTTGTGATAATAGCGAAATTGTGTCATATGAATGTATCGTGTAATCATATGTAGAATTTTATTATATTATACGAGAAACTTACTACACAGATCTACCACTTTACAGTTATTTAAACTAATTCTATTTTTTAATGTCTTATTTATTCTTATTCCTTTGTTTCTTCACGCCGCCGGTTTCTTCACGGCAAGTAAATGATTGTCACTGGCTTCATGGCAATTTCTTTGCAAATTAAAAAGTATTATTAGTATAGTAATAGTAGTATTAGTAGTAAATATTTTTAATATAAAAAATGATTACAATGTCAACTTTAAGTGATAGTCTTATATAATCAGTATTACGAAACTATTATCTTTACAAGTCATTCGAGATTAATACATATTTTACATTTGAATATTTCAATATACATATGTTCAAGAAAATGCTGATGACATTTTAATGTTTAAATTAACATACATATTATTGGAACGAAGTTCCTTACGGCAGGCTTGGAGGGGATAGGGATTTTGCTGCGCGACCGAACTGAAAAAAATGTGATAGTAAAACCGTAAGAAAAATGCGTGGAATAAAAGCGTTAAATGAGACGTGTGCAGGCGCGACAGTCGCGTACACAAGCGAGTAGTGCCGTTTAGCCGAAGGAAGTTCGTTCCTACCTGGTGTCCCGCGACACCACATTATTTTTTATTTATTAACATTTCTAATGAAAACATTAGGTACCATTATTTTAACACTAGTTCCATAATTTGATAAGAAAAATATGTGAACGGTTGACCTTGCAGGCCATCCCTGAAACTACCCGCTGAATTAAGGTATTTTAAGCTCAAAACAGTGAAAGCTATAAGCATCGAACATCTGTTTTGTTAAAAATGTCAGTATATTTATTTTTGAAAAGCTGTATATTTTGGAAACGATAATCGATTTAGATCTCTCGAATGGCATTCAACTTAATTTTTGAGATCTAAAATATTGTTTTAGCTAAATAATCGATAGGTTGAAAAATTTCGAAGCAATATAAAAAAATATATTTTTTTCAAAAATTTTCGTCATTGATAAATCCCATACAAATTGACCGATTTTAATTCAATTAACAGTATTTGACGCAGTTTTTAAATGTGAAAGGCTGATAATATTTTTAATTCAATTGGTGAATTAGAAAGTTATTTCAAAAATATTAAGTAAGTTTGCTAAAACAACGTTATTTTAATATTTTCAAAGCTGCAACTTTTGAAAATTAGAATCAATTTTGATTTTTGAAACGCCATTTGACGTAGTTTTTTTAAGTTAAAAAATGATTGGTTGAAAAATCTCGAAGTTATTTTGAAAGAACACTTTTTTCAAAATTTTTCGTCAATGATTACTCCCAAATAACAAAGATATTCCGATTTTAATGCAATTTATACATTACACGTAGTTAATAGAGCTTATTAGTTTTTGTACTCATTCGGTAGGTACATCAATCTAGAAGTTATATTAAAAAAATATTCTTTCACTAATTTTTTTGTTTTTTTTTTAAATTTCTTAAAATCCCCTAAGCCGACTTGTTAAAAATTTTTAGAAAGTCTAAATTGGGCAGAAGTCAATCAAATGCCCTCAACCGCGTTTCGATCGTTCCAGCACTTCAAAAGTTATGAGATGTTTACATACACACATACACACACACACACACAGACACACACACATACACACACACACAACACACACACACATACACACACACACATACACACACACACACACACACACACATACAGACATACTGACGTCATAGTGACAATAATAGGAAAAGGTTCCTAGGATCTCAAAACATGGAGATCTGCAGGTGAAAACTCGATTTTCGAAAATCGGAGCAAAATCAGTAGCTTCCTTATCTACATACGTAGCGGGAAGTTAAAAATATTTTTTTGCCACAAAACAGCACGTCAGAAATGAAAACTTTTGACTTCACAAACATATAATAAAAATCATGTTTTAGAAAATAATATATAAGTTCAATTATTTTTGGCAAAGCTTTAAAGCGTTTGGCGGAAGTTATAGCTAATAGACCGGGGCCGATCTCTGAAATAAATAAAAAATAAAAGAAAATAATAGTATGTAATATTTTATCACTTATATACTTGTACCGTTTCGCAATAAATGAAGTGATAAAATATTACATTAAATGGAGTTTCACCAAGTGCCGAAGAAGAAAATTGTAGAATATATAAAATAATAGTAAGATGAAACCCATTGAAAAAGGGAGAAAATAAAGCCAAAATAAGAGGAAAAAGAATTACGGGCGATTTATTTTTAAAAATTTTATTTAATTTTTTAAGATTTATTTTTAAATTAAAAAAAAAACAGTGTTTATGGGATACAAAAAAGCAACTTTTTACCAAGTTTCGTAAAAAAAATCTGTTTTTATAGTAAATGAAATACCAAAAAGTTAGTTTTTTAAATTTTTCGCATAATAATGAGGATATATAAAAAAGTGCAAATACAAAAGTTGTTATTGTCCACAACTTTGACATTAAACTTTTTTCAATAGGACTCGGAGTTTTGCCGAAAATAGTGATATCCCGTTCTTTTCCCCTTCAACCCTCCCCCCCCCCCCTTACAGTTCCCGAACTCAAATCACCCGTAATTTATTTTTCCTCTTATTTTGACTTTATTTTCTTCCTTTTCCAATGGGTTTCATTCTATTATGACTCTTTCTTTTGTTTCAAAAAATTATCTACCCTAGCCTAAACGGACAGTGTCTAGCACAGTGGTGTTAGTATGTTGTTATAATTTTGCGATATACACATGCTGACTAGTAAAATATTGTACTCTTTTATCAGTCAATCTACACATTATATATTATTTTCTATTACAAAGTAATTAGATCTAATAAAATTATAAATTTTCTAGTAACTAACTATTTAAAAAATAATAATAATTTACAAACAAAATATAACAAATAAATATTATCATCGAAAATTAAATTCTCTGTTTTCCTAACTGTTCTGCATCTTCAAAAGTATCCGGAACTTTAAGGCCTCTAGTTTCAGGTTGAGTCAATACTAAAAAGCCAGCTATAATTGCCATCACACCAAACATCATCGAAGGTATCCCTGACCAGTAAATCATTAATGGTGGTGTAAGTGGGGATATAACCGAACCGATACGACCTAACATAGATGATAAGGCTAGAAACGAATGTCTATGTCGTGTTGGATACAACTCAGACGTAAAAAGATACAGTGACGTAAAAGTTACCCCAGTACAAAATTTTCCGGTAAGATATAAAACTAAAGACGCAATGTATAAGCTATGAGGTGTAAACGAGAAAGCAATACAACATACTGCACATAACATGTATCCACTAAATAAAGTAACCTTACGACCTATCCTATCTAGCAAAAGTACAGCTGTCCAATATCCTGGTATTTCAATAAGAGCTGTCAGTATATAATTCACGTACATATTTCCAGACAAACTTACCGAATTAATAGAAAGACCATAATATATAAACGTTTGAACTATCCAGTATATAGGAGTTGTACAGCATCTGCGTAACATGACAGGAGATTTTATAACTTTAATAAAAAGTAATCCCTTCCTTGTATTTTTCTTGTCTTCTTTTGGAATTGCTGTTAAAAGAAAATTCATGGATTCTTTAGAGAGTTCTTTTTTATTTAAGCGCGCTGCATATTCTAGTGTAGTTTTTGCTTTATCTATTTTATTTTTACTTAGTAACCATCGGTGACTTTCAGTAACAAGCCAGTAGTACGACAATATCAAGAATACGGGTGTAAATAATGTCAATGTCAGATTACGCCATTCGCGCACGCCCGATGCGATTGCACCTAATAATACCTGCCCAACTGCAAACATAGACGACATTGTAGCGCTTGTTGGAACACGATATTTAGGTCCAACTATTTCCGTTGCCAAAATATAAGCAGCACTATACATTCCTCCTCCAAGCGCTACTTGCAAAAATTGAAAAGCCGCATACATAGCGTAGTTTACCGAAAATGCACGTATTAATCCTACAAGAGCCACATTAAATGCAAAAAATACAATCGATGTTCGACGTCCATAATTATCAGACACGTAACCAGCTAATGGTAATGCAATCATTGCTCCGAGACTGTTCAATGTTCCAGCTAGAGCTCTTAGCCATTCGTTACATTCTAAACCAAAATCATAGACAACAGTATTTGTTCTTTCATATACATATCCATCACAGGGTACAATTGTATTTCTGTCAAAAAGTTCGACAGGGCAAGTGTAATCTTGCACTACCGCAACGCTTATATTATAAGCAAATCGAGAGCAATCTTCAAAACCAGTTGAAGTCTCAGGTATAGCGTTTAAAATCCACTCTGGCGCATATTCTGGGATTATTTCGTCACATATAGGTACAGCACATCGATGAGGTAATCTACCTGCTGTGAATATGTAATCACCTGCTAAAAATCCAGAGAATGCGGCTGGCAAGAGTAACAAAATAATATTAAATAACTGATATTTTCCGAATTCTCCAAGTTCATTGTTTAGAACTATTTCAAAATTATTTTCTTCGACACTTGCACCGTTAGTTTGTGACATTTCTTTGAATTCAAATGCCTTGAACGATTTTTTTATGTTTCTGTGATAAATCAAATATTATATCAAGTAGACGTATTAATTTAGAATGATTGCTTTGCGTGACATGCGTATTATAAATGCTGAACAATAAAATGTTTATCACGTGTTATCTTTATATCTCGGCAGCAAGAACAGTGTTTCTGTATGTATCATACCTACATTAGAGCAAAATATATTATTATGATTTATTTTATTAGTATAGTTCTTTTTTTTGTTCGTTTCGTTCTTTTTTTCGTTTCGTTCGTTTTCGTTTTTTAGTTCGTTACAGTTTAAACCTAAAAACTGATTCTTTATATGGACAAGACTTATTTCAATACATTGTCCTGCACTATGCTGAGAGGACAATATATACATGAAACTATTATCTACTCATTCGAGATTATATACCATAGCAAATAAAATTAAACAAAAAAAAATAGTATTAGTTTAGTCATTTTTTTTAAATTTAAATGCACGTGAATTGTAAGACATGCTGAAAATAATATTTTTTGAAGAACGAATATATCGTTCTTCAAAAAATATTATTTGAGCACAGAGTAAGTATGTAATTGATAATAATCCAATTTTTTCAAAATACCAAATGACAAAATAAAAATGGCGCCATGTCGTCTGTGGTGATGCCATATTTTTTAATTTATTTAATATTTATAATTGTCATGCGTTAGATAACTAAAATGGTTATATATTGACGTAGAAATTAAAATAAAACAGTAGGTCTGATTTACTCTATTTGGTTAGTCCAGCACCGGCCCTGCGGTAGAGCGAGAGGAGCGGCCGCTCTAGGCCCCGTGTAGAAAGAGGGCGCTAAACTATTATACCAAAAAACAATTTAGAGCGAATAATAAAATTTTGTTAGCGCCTTTACAGAAGCGTTAAACTTCGTGCGGTGGAGTACACTTGTATAGTTTATAATCGGTGAAAATATCGAAAAAAAGGCGCTGAATAACCACCTCACATTACCCTTATCAAGGTACCATACAATTCGTAAGATATAGCGAAGAAAATACATTTAATTACTATTTAAACAATTAAGCAGTAGTATTATGTAATACCTATCTGATTATGGCAAGAGGCAACAACAGACTAAAATAATAACCTTACACTTTAAGAAACATTTTGTGTTGAGAGCGAGATAAAATATATTCTTGCTAACATAACATGCTTATCACTGTAGTGTACTGGCGTGCAAGATTAGGAGTTAGGCAGCCGACAATTTTTTTCAGATTATAGCAATATAGATTACAAAGGATTATTATTATTTAATCAGCTATTATTTGAGGTATGTGGCTAGAACCTAACTATGAGGAAAAAAATTTTCTTATTTGCTATCAATGCATAGCAAGACTATGCGTATGTTACCAACTCACTTATTATTTGTGTTGTATGTGTATACTGTATATTAAAATTTGTAGTATTAATACTTAAAAATTTTATGTAAAAATAAGGAGAGCTAACAATTACTTATAATGTGTGTGTTCAAAGTCAAACAATTCAGCAATTTTATGTAATGTTCAAAGTCAAACAATTCAGCAATTAGAACATAGTTTTTTTCATTGATGACATGGTTAATTCAGAAAAATTGTATTTTTCCTCACTCAAATCTACAAAGATCGCTTTACCACCAAAAGCATCTTGAGAGATGTAAACCAGACATTGGGTCACTCAGCGCCTTCTAGTCGCTCTTGGGTCACGTTGCTTAACAACTATTAATAAAAGGAGCATCATCTGACACTTTCTCGATTTTATTAGTTTATACTACTAAGTTATGTTCGATTTCCTATTAATATGACTATTGATATTGTGTATATTTATATATATATTCATATATAAATATATTTAGTGTATGTGCACAGCCTATACACTTACAGTCGGCCAACGGACACATCTAGATAGTGCAATCGTGAGGGATTTGCGGGGGAAAAAGAACCCAAGCTGCCATACTCTCGCTTGGGATACGTCAGGCAGGGTTAACGCTTTTTAATTTAATACTTTGAAGTGTTTCGTTTTTGTTGCTCTATGAAGGTTCATATAGTCAATATATTATATTTATTGTGTAATTAGGTAGGTATTATTTACATATATTTTTTCCGAGATGTTTTTGATTAAAGAGTAGATATTATTTGTATATTCTTTTAAATGAAATAAATAATATAAACCCAAAATATTAGGTTAAATTATGTATGTTACTGTTCATTATTATTAGATATTTTAGTCTTCTCTTAGAATGTTTTTCGGTGGTGCCGATTACGAATCTATACAAATAAATAGAGTTGAAGTGTTTATTTTTAATATTAAAATAACCGCTTTTTACTTAATGTATAATATGGATATATGGTACATATACCAAAATAATATTTTTTTTACAGTTTTTGTCTGTATGTTTGTTTCGGCTAATCTCTGAAACGAATAACCCGATTTCGACACAGCTTTCACTGATATAGCTAATGTAATAAATATTAACTCAAGCTACTTTTATTTTTGAAATTCCACGTGAACGAAGTGGTAATGTGACAATATATTTCGAAGTTCAAGATGGTGGACACAATTTAAAAAAAAATAATATGGGTATCGTTTTCAGGAGGTTACAATTGCGAAAATGACATAATATATTTTGAGGTTCAAGATGGTTGCCGCGATTTTTTTCAAAGTTCAAAATAACGGACGCGAATTTTTTTTCATTTTATTCCTGATGTAACATACGCATACTACGAATACACAAAATTTATACACTTTTTGACAACCCTGCAGCAATGACGAATTCGGCTAATTTCAAACGCGATGTGCCACTGTTCTTTTCTAAATTCTATGTATCGTTTTTATTTGTTGTGCAAAATGCCTTCCCATTTATTAATTCCTACTTCAGATTTCGGGTTATCCGGAAGGAATTATATATAATTATATAATTTACTTAACAGTTTATTGAAGACCAAACATATCGGGAGTCATAATTTATGATAAATAGCATAGTCTCGATACTACCTTTTCTGTCAAAAATTTTAGAGAGAATCGTTTACCAACAGTTCTCTAGCTTCCTCTCAAAGAATAATCTTCTTTCTTCGTATCAGTCGGGCTTTCGTCCATCACATAGCACATGTTCTGCTCTTATCAAAATTACGGATGACATTCGTTTTGGTATTGACGAAAAAAAGATATCTTTACTCTCCCTACTAGATTTTAGTAACGCCTTTAATTGTGTCGATCGCGATATCTTATTAGCTATACTTCGCTCTTTTAATCTTTCCTGTCAGTGTTCGAATGGTTTGGCTCCTACTTGGGAGGACGTCAACAACGTGTCCGTTTCAATAACGATTATTCAGATTGGTGTGACATTCGTATGGGTATTCCCCAAGGTGGAGTGATCTCTCCATTTTTTTTTCTGTATACATAAATAAATTATCTTCTGTTATTAAGTAATGTTCTTTTCATTTGTATGCCGACGATGTCCAACTGTATCTCTCTTTCCACCCATCAGAACTTACAGCTAATATCGATGAAATGACCACAGATCTCAACTGTATTAGCAACTGGGCAAAAGCATTTGGTCTAGTTTTAAACCCAAATAAAACTCAGGTCATGATTGTCGGCCGTAAGATACATATTGCGCGTATTAATCTCAACGAAATTCCACCAGTATTATTAGATGGTCAACCACTTAAATATTACACCAAGGTTAAAAATCTCGGGTTCACTTTGTCAAACGATTTTTCGTGGTGTCCCCAAGTGAGCGAAGTCAGCCGTAAAGTGATGGCGCGCTTTCGTCAATTGAAAAGAATGCAAAATTTTTTACCTCAATCAACTAAAGTAACCTTAATTAAATCTCTGTTGCTGCCTATAATTGATTATGCTGATGTTTCTTATACAGATATCACAGAAGAGCTACTCAATAAGCTTTATCGTCTGGTCAATTTATGTATACGCTATGTATATGGCCTGCGTAAATTTGACCACGTAAGTCAGTTTCGGTCGCAATTAAAATTGTTGGACATACGCAACCGTAGGAATGCTCATGTTCTTATTTTACTTTTTAATATACTTCATAATCCTTCTTCTCCATCATACCTACGTGAGCGTTTCCAATATCTGAATACCCAAGGTCGTTCTCAGCGTGCTTTACACACTCATACCCTTCTGGTTCCAGCCAATAATACAGCAAGTTGTTTAGATTCTTTTACACTTACAGCAATACGTCTCTGGAATGGTCTCCCAAATAACATTCAAGAAATTACTTCACTCAATATATTTAAATCTAGGATATATGATTATTTTTTAGACATTCAAAATTGCTCTAAGTAACTCTGAATGATAATATGTGTATTTATTATCATTACTAATATTATTATTATTATTTTTATTTTAACATCGTATATTATTTCGGTTGTATGTATTTATTATATTGACAGTGTATGTTCATGCATATTTTATATGTATACGTATATATATGTATATATTAGAAAATAGATTAATCTGCCCGTATTAGCAACTTAGAAAATAGTGTTCATTTTCTTTGTTTTAATGTAAAGTTATGTACCTATTTCCTTAGCACTTTTCTTATGCACTGCCCGTTACAAGTTTACTACAAATGAAGGTTAACTGGAAGAGAATGTCCATAGACGTTAAGTTCGCCTGTTGTATATTTTGTGCAATAAAGAGTTTTAATAAATAAAATAAATAAATAATTTATGGAATATATTTTTAACGCAATTTATGTATACCTAGCCGTTAGAATTTAAAAATGGTAAGGACGTGTTTAGTGGATTTTTTAAAAATTCAGTTTCATCTCAAAAAGAAATAGTTACCGATACAACTTGACTTGAAAAAGTAAGTAAAAATGTTTTTTTTTATATATCACACTGTGTTGTGGATTAACATTGAGTACGTTTTTTAATATTTTATTTTTATCCGCTTACAGAATGGATCGTGGTTCTGATCTTTGGCGAAAAAAATATCTCAAAACAAAACTCTTCTAGAGCATACAACTTTAAGTAAATGTATAAAAGTACTTATCAAACATTATTATCCTTGTTATCCTTGTACCAGTTACCTTACCCTCAAAACCGGTGACAAACACAGATGTTATTGCAGCAACAATAGGTAAGGCCGTGATACCAAATCCGGGTGAAACAATGCAGAAATCTCCCACCCAGTAGCCACGATGGTAGAGACTCGCATAGCTAATTGTTCGCATCTTAAGAACTGCCTGGCAGAACGGTAGATAATTTATTCGTCAAAGGAGCCCAGACCAACACAGGAGCTATCCGTGTAGTTAGTTGCCACATGCATAAGTCTACCGGCTGCCCTACCCTCTAAACCGGAACATGACAATGACAAGCATTGACGCTATTGCGGCAGGAATAGGTAAAGCAGTAGTATCCTATACCCGGAAGAGATTTTTTCGCCGTGTTGGTCCCGGCCTCCTTTGAAGAATAGGCCCACTGCCGTTCTGCCAGGCAGGTCGTAAAAGGCGACCGATTGGCTGTCGAGTCACTACCATCATGGCTACTAGGTGGTAGAGTTCTGCATTGTCTCGCCCGGGTCTGGTACCACCGCCTTACCTATTCCTGCCGCAATAGCGTCAGTGCTTGTCGCTGTCGTGTTCCGGTTTGAAGGGTAAGGTAGCCGGTAAACTTATGCATGTGGCATTAGACCTTGCCACAAGATAGCAACGCACGATTAACATCTCTGGTGTCTAAAGGCGATGGTTGACTATTTCCATCAGGAGACCCATCTGCTTGTTTGCTATCTTATGATATAAAAAAAAGAGACGTTGCAGAATTCTGCCACCTAATATTCACGATGGTAGTAATACGTACCCAATCGGTTGCCTTTTATGACCTGCCTGACTGAAAGGCAGTTGGTTTATTCTTCAGGAGCCCAAACCAACATGGGGAGAGTTTGGCTCTTGTGGTGCTCTTTTCAAAGTTTTCACAGCAAATACAATAAATCATATTTCTGCACAATATTTTTATTTCGTGAAAAGGCTATAAATATACAAGTTGACTGATAAAATACTGTACATATTGAAGGATACGATAGTTAATAGTGAAATGTAACTAATAAAAAGATAATTTTGCTTAACTACATAATAAATATCATCGGACTCAGTAACATCACAAAGGTACACTTAAAAGTTCGCGGAAAATTGCAAAATAACTAGTTTTCTTCGTTTGATCATCGGAATTAGTGTAGTAACATCCAAAAAATATTATCACCATGCGGGCGATAGGCCCGCACTTTGACTTACAATCCGCAACGGCAAATTGCTATGTGTAACCAATAAACGTCAATATCTATGCACGGAGATCCGTACTCAAAATTTTTGTTGGATAATTAGGTCAAAACTTTTTTTACATATTCGGTATCAGAATCGAGTACTGAATACCCTCCCCTTCAGTATGTTTTGGCATTGTCAAAATAAGTAATTATACTCCATCTGCTAATTCAGAAAGTCTCCTTCGCAGGTTCTCTATAGGTTTGGGTATATCAGAATTAAGCGGCTGTGTGGACAATCCTTGGTGCATTTCAAAGGTGAGCCTGCTCTCCAAAACAACCGGATCAAACATGCCAAGACTGCTCAAATACGGCGCTCGCCTGTGCTCTGGATGATCTATCATCCAACGACAGTATTCTTTAACACTTCTGTAACACATTTAAAACGAATTTAGTGCCAGGTGTCGCCAACAACTTATTATACATGGAACTTGGTGTTGCCTTCATGCTAATGATGATGATAGAATAGGATTTTCTTAACATTTGATTAAAATGAAATAAAATCTGTATTCTGCTCTAAATCAAGTACCAATAAAAACCTTATTTTTTTATATCATAAGATAGCAAACAAGCAGATGGGTCTCCTGATGGAAAGAGTCAACCATCGCCTATAGACACCAAAGATGTTAATGGTGCGTTGCTATCTTGTGGCGAGGCAACATGCATAAGTTTACCGGCTACCTTACCCTCCAAACCGGAACACGACAGCTACAAGCACTGACGCTATTGCGGCAGGAATAGGTAAGGCGGTGGTACCAGACCCGGGCGAGACAATGCAGAAGTCTATCACCTAGTAGCCACGAGGGTAGTGACTCGATAGCCAATCAGTCGCCTTTTACGACCTGCCTGGCAGAACAGCAGTTGGCCTATTCTACAAAGGAGGCCGAGACCAACACGGCGAAAATTATTGAAATATGTTAAGTAATTGTGTAGTGTGTACTAAAAATCAAAGCTGTTGAAAGACAAAAAAATGCAATTCTTGGTTTGTGTTCTGTTTTTCTTCTCATCCATCTATAACTTACTCAGTTTTATACATTACTATGTGTTTATTTCCTGTTTTGACTTCTTTTAACCAATTTGCTAAAATAGAAGTAGGATTTCAATTCGTTTGTGTTTTTAATAGTTGTTCATGGTTTGTTACCTAGAACCTAGAACATGGTCATTTATGAACCAATTTTGAAAATTCGTTGTTTTTTTTTGTTTTGTTGGGGTTTTTTTGGTTGAACCCGTTTGGTTCCATTTTGATTTGGTGAAGATCTGACGCACAGTTTTAAGAATACAGAAAATTTGAAGTCGATTGTTGCAGTGTAAATTATGTTATGTATTAGTGACCCGGCTTCACCGGGGTAGCACTAATTACTATAACCATATTAGCTGCAGCTTGCAGCTCGCTGCATTATAAAAGGTTTTGGCGAATTCCGCGGGATCACCTAATTTTTAGCCTATATAGCCTATATTCTATTCCAAGTCATCGTCTACCGTGTGCCAAATTTCATTCAAATCCGTTCAGTAGTTGTTGCGTGATTGAGTAACAAACATTCATCCATCCAAATATCCAAACTTTCGTATTTATAATATTAATAATATAGAACTATATGACACAATATTACTAAAAACTAATCGCTACCAAACTTCAGGGGATCACCTGCCGTGTTAATCTTACGATTATCTAAATGAAAATTTTGTCAAAATTGCTTATGTAGTCTTGGAGTCCACAGGGAATATATAAACACAGTGATTATTTTATGAATAAAATAATCGGTGTGTGTGTGTGTCATAGTCCAGAAAAACCGAGCTATGGTTGTTTGAAATTTCGTCAGAAAAGCTAATACCGTCTTGTAGTTCTTAAGAAATATACATCGATTATAATATATAAAACTAACCATATTTTTAGTTGGATCAAAGAGTAAATATCTACAAAACTTAATTAAAATTGGTTCTGAAGTTCAGGAATCCATAGCGGACCAACAATGTGACACGTAATATATTTTATATCAAGATTACCGAAAGCTAAGAAAACAAATTCTGTTGATCGAATCTGGCAAATTTGACAGGATCACTCGCTGGGTTAATTAAAGATTGATAGAAAAATTAATAAAAAAATCAACAGTCATATTGAAATCCATAAAAAATACATTCATATATAGACTTTAATTCATTTTTAAATATTAAATAAAAATATAATCAATTTATTATGAGGGGTTTCTTAAATGAACCACTATATATGTATTTTTTAGTTGTTTAAACACATCAAATTCATCGGCGATATCGATAAATTAGTAACGTTAGTTTACACTTTCCAAAAAGTATACTTGAAACACTTTGTATAATAATATCTACATTGTATAATATACTAGCTGCAGCGTGCAGCCCGCTGCATTATAAGTTTTTGGTGAATCCCACGGGATCACCTAATTTTTCCGAGATAAAAAATAGCCTATGTGCTATTCCAGATCATCATCTACCTGTGTGCCAAATTTCATTCAAATCCGTTCAGTAGTTTTTGCGTGATTGAGTAACAAACATCCATCCAAACATCCAAACTTTCGCATTTATAATATTAATATAGATTATAATTATAATACTATATACTATGGAAGTTATTATTTTGTAGTCTATCAGTTTAGTGATAATAGCGCTAATGCAGCGATGCATGAGAGCCTAAGTGCGAAACCAGGTTAGGCCATTTGTTCAATTTGTTCGATGAATTTGTCGTTTTCTCACAATTGATTGACTAATCTATTGACACACAACTACAACTAGAGTTAAATGCAAGAATTGATATAAATTTTAACTCTTTGAAACGCCTATTAAAGAAGCTTGACGGATACATGGATGGACCATCTTAATCCATATTTTCGCATTTCGCAATTTCTAATCAAACTGTCACCAGACCACCTGCATATAAAAAAATCGTAAAAGATGAGTAATTGGCTATACGATTTACTACCTTCGTGACTACTAGGTGGTAGACTCCTGCAACTTCTTAGATAGGGTTGGTATCACCGAATTACCTATTCCCGCCACAATAGCGTCAATGCTTGTCTCCATCGTGTATCAATTTGGAGGATCAGGTAGCCGATAAACTTATGCATGTGGTATTAATATCCCGTCACACGGATAGCAACGCATCATTAACATGTTTTTTTTTCATAGGCAATGTGTATCTCTTTCTATCAGGAAAGCTATCTCCTTACTTATGTACTTTTTGCCCTATGATATTAAAAGAAAAAACTAAAAAAATATTTGCATAAATACAAAAGCCAATGGGATACAACGTCATAGAATGCCAGGTTGCGTATTGGTGTGGTAACAAGCGCTTAAATTACCACCTTTGCCACGGAGTATAGTTGCACAGTTTAGTTAGAACATTAACTTAGTACCACAGCTAAATTTTAATAAAACCCTTGCTTGTTTACAATATCTGTAGGGTTTGATAATTTCACATGCCAATCTGACACACTAAAATATAAATACAGACATCATGTTGTTACTCACATTTCTTCTCGAAAAGTCGTCAGTAAAATTATTTTCCGATCTGGAAATCGAACCCAATACCTCAAAATCTGAGTAGTATAGTTTAATCACTACCCATTTAATTATCAATTTAGTTATTTTATTTACAAAGCAATATAGTTAAGTTAATGAAAAAAGCTCTGAAATCTAAAACTCTCGTTCTAATGAGTATGCTATCAAAATTTGATAAAATACTCTCTTATATAAAAGAATTTTTGTAAAACAATTTTCTGTTATAACAAGTACTGAATTTTAATAAATTCATACAGCAAAAATAGACCGTGGTCCTAGGACTAAACTTTTTTCTGATTAATAACAAGCTGAATTTTTATGAGTAGCTTTGTTTTGACGAGACACAAATCTTTTCTATCTTCGAAAAATCTCGAATCGGATAACTAATAAAGATAGATAAAAGAAAATTTTAGAGTGTCGAACGAAGAAAAGTTTTCACTTTACGTGTAGGACAAAGTAAACCTTGAATTATAATAATAATTAACTAGCTGTTGTGGAGACACACACTTATTTCTACATTTACACTATTAATGAGTATGACTGCAAAGCAAAATGTGTACAACAGAAGCAAAGATTGTACCTTAAATTAGTGATACCTTCCCAGACTGTCTTCAAAGTGACTAAGTCCTTTGGAACGTGACGTGCCGACTGCCACAAGTTCTTGGTGTTGTTACGGGGATTATGGTATTGGTCTCGCTTTGGTAACGTCCGGTCAAATGATAACAGATAGTCGGGGCGTTTCTCTGCATCCATATCTTTTAATATTTCTCTTTCTAATGTAGCAGGACGTGATTTCTATGAATTTAAAAGATTATTTAATTAATTGTAGTTTTATTGGAACGGATTAAGAGGTTATTATAATATGACGTTTTGTTGTTAAAATCCACGCAGAATCTCCTCTCAAACCAAGGTTCTGATTGAGTGGGGTCGTAAGGAATCGTACCTTATACACTTACACTTTTTCCAAAATTTAAATACCATATAATGTATAAACCACGGATTAAATGGATATGCCTTTCAAAACCATTCCTTAGTTTGTTAGTGTAGCTTGCAATTACACACAGAAATACAGAGTTATGCTACTTACCAATGAAATAAAATCATTTTCAAGGGTAATTTTTAAACCTTGTCATCTCATTCGGTACGCTAAAACAGTAATACATGGTTTATTTTTTATTTTTTCCACAATTATATAATATGACCTAAAAATGTTTGAAATTTTTGACAGTAATAGGAGCGTTTGCTCATACGCGCGGCTATACGTGTCCGTTTGTCCGTTTGTCCGTTTGTCCGTTTGTCCGTTTGTCCGTTTGTCCGTTTGTCCGTTTGTCCGTTTGTCCGTTTGTCCGTTTGTCCGTTTGTCCGTTTGTCCGTTTGTCCGTTTGTCCGTTTGTCCGTTTGTCCGTTTGTCCGTTTGTCCGTTTGTCCGTTTGTCCGTTTGTCCGTTTGTCCGTTTGTCCGTTTGTCCGTTTGTCCGTTTGTCCGTTTGTCCGTTTGTCCGTTTGTCCGTTTGTCCGTTTGTCCGTTTGTCCGTTTGTCCGTTTGTCCGTTTGTCCGTTTGTCCGTTTGTCCGTTTGTCCGTTTGTCCGTTTGTCCGTTTGTCCGTTTGTCCGTTTGTCCGTTTGTCCGTTTGTCCGTTTGTCCGTTTGTCCGTTTGTCCTTTTGTCCGTTTGTCCTTTTGTCCGTTTGTCCGTTTGTCCGTTTGTCCGTTTGTCCGTTTGTCCGTCTGTCCGTTTGTCCGTCTGTCCGTTTGTCCGTCTGTCCGTTTGTCCGTCTGTCCGTTTGTCCGTTTGTCCGTTTGTCCGTTTGTCCGTTTGTCCGTTTGTCCGTTTGTCCGTTTGTCCGTTTGTCCGTTTGTCCGTTTGTCCGTTTGTCCGTTTGTCCGTTTGTCCGTTTGTCTATTTGTCTGTTTGTCTGTTTGTCTGTTTGTCTGTTTGTCTGTTTGTCTGTTTGTCTGTTTGTCTGTTTGTCTGTTTGTCTGTTTGTCTGTTTGTCTGTTTGTCTGTTTGTCTGTTTGTCTGTTTGTCTGTTTGTCTGTTTGTCTGTTTGTCTGTTTGTCTGTTTGTCTGTTTGTCTGTTTGTCTGTTTGTCTGTTTGTCTGTTTGTCTGTTTGTCTGTTTGTCTGTTTGTCTGTTTGTCTGTTTGTCTGTTTGTCTGTTTGTCTGTTTGTCTGTTTGTCTGTTTGTCTGTTTGTCTGTTTGTCTGTTTGTCTGTTTGTCTGTTTGTCTGTTTGTCTGTTTGTCTGTTTGTCTGTTTGTCTGTTTGTCTGTTTGTCTGTTTGTCTGTTTGTCTGTTTGTCTGTTTGTCTGTTTGTCTGTTTGTCTGTTTGTCTGTTTGTCTGTTTGTCTGTTTGTCTGTTTGTCTGTTTGTCTGTTTGTCTGTTTGTCTGTTTGTCTGTTTGTCTGTTTGTCTGTTTGTCTGTTTGTCTGTTTGTCTGTTTGTCTGTTTGTCTGTTTGTCTGTTTGTCTGTTTGTCTGTTTGTCTGTTTGTCTGTTTGTCTGTTTGTCTGTTTGTCTGTTTGTCTGTTTGTCTGTTTGTCTGTTTGTCTGTTTGTCTGTTTGTCTGTTTGTCTGTTTGTCTGTTTGTCTGTTTGTCTGTTTGTCTGTTTGTCTGTTTGTCTGTTTGTCTGTTTGTCTGTTTGTCTGTTTATCTGTTTGTCTGTTTGTCTGTTTGTCTGTTTGTCTGTTTGTCTGTTTGTCTGTATGTCTGTTTGTCTGTTTTTCTGTATGTATGTCCGGGGTAAACTCAAAAAGTACTAACAGCTAGTTAAATATAAATATCTATGGAATCTATAGGCGATGGCTGTCATTTTCTATTATGGCAGTCATCTGCTTATTTGTTATCACTTTGTTATTCTTGGATATAAAAATATAAACATATTTAAACACCTATTTAAACTGATTGTTGATGGTACAAATGCGTTGTTTTATTGTCAGGTTTGTGTATGTACTCAAATAAGATAAAAAATTAAAAAGAGAAGACGCTGCTGTGCTTTAATTTCGACCTTTCTAGCTGTGGAGCTGTGACATATTGTTCAATCTATCACCCCATTTTTATTCCATTGAATCGCCTAATATCACAGAGAAAACTTATTATTTTTTATATTTTAATTGTTGTTTAGTACCTCCACGATTCCAGTAGCAATAGCTACTCTTTCCTCTACTGCAGGGATTTCTTTAGGTATGATCTGGAGTCCTCTTGCAACATGTGTATCGAATTCTATCTGAAAATATGTATAATTAATTTTGTGCTAAAAATATTAACACATGTAATATTCAGTTCAGGTAATGTTCAGTCTAATACTCTACTAATTTTTGTTTTATCTGGCGATTAAACTACTCAAAGTTTTAAAAATATAGTAATTCTCAGATTATAAGCCAATAAAAGTTTTTATTTTATTTTAAATATAATTTCACGAAAGGTTATCATTTTTAAATTTAGAATTTTGAAATAGCATTTAACATATTTTCATGATATTAATCTCTTATTTTTGAGCTATTTTTCCCAAGATTTGAGGTTAAGGTTCGCATGTCACCTGCACCAATCTATTTAAATACTTCTTAAATTACTTATACTATCTTTAAATACTATTAAATAATTTAAATAGTAGGTGTAAGCGGTCCAAAGTTTCAAATAAAACTATAACTAATTTATGGATAACTAGAGGTATTCTTAAACAAGGTTACAAGGTAAAACGTACCAATAGCACTTTAATAAAATTATCATTGTATTTAGTCTAATGAAAAAAATATTAAATATTAAGCAGTCGTCTTTTAGTAAGTAATTTAGTGAGAAACCCTGTGATAAATTTATTTTAAAAGCAAATAAAATAAAAAAAATAAAGCAAGCAATTAAATGTATAGAAAGGCTCAAACAGTTCGTAAATATTTTAGTTTAATTTTAAGGACCAGTTCAAGTACTCATTAACAACGAAAATTTTACATAAACTTTACAATCACATATGTTACCGAATCTTAAAATATTTAATTAACAACTATATATAATTATGATGTGATCAAAATTATACACTACTTCAAAAACAATAGTAACACTGGTTATGATAATATTAAAACAATGTTATTGCAAAATGTTACACTAGTGTAATGCTAAAATCGCGTAACCATATCACAAATTTGCCATTTTTAGAAGTAAATTTGAACGAATCCCTTTCAAGTAAGTGATACTATCAATCACACAGATTCTGGAACCCGGGTCTTTCGGGATTCGATCAATTGCGAACAACTCATATCTACCGCCAATTTCTTTTATTTATTATTAAGTAGCTGAACCGGCAAATGTTGTTTTAATAATACAAATTATTTTCATTGAATATTTTGGTGGGGTACTTATAGAGGGGGGGGGGGGGGGGTTAATTGAGATAAAAACTGTCCTATATTTTAAGTTGGACCAAATAGTTAGATATGTATAAAATTTCGTTGATATCGGTTTAGTAGTTTAGGAACAACGTGACACGTAATTTATATATATTAAGATTTGAGATAGAATTGAATATTTATACCCAAGATAGAATAGAGTATGTCAGGTCAGCTAGAATATATATAATAATAAAAATGCAGCTGGAACAAAGTTACGGAGTTAACAAGAATTAAATGTAGTATCGATAAGCTATAATTTAATCGCAGTTAAACTGCAAACAACTGACTTTCCGGTTCTTGTTTCTTTGAAACCTTGCATCAGATGAATTATTAAAAATCAACGGGATCTTACCGCGATTAGTTGATAAATAAGACAAGAAGATAAGAGACGGGAAGACAAGACTAAACTTGTCTTAGGTGCCGATAAGGGAAACGCGACTATGGTGATAGATGCTTGCAAGTATGATGAAAATATTAAATACATACTATCAGACACAAATACTTACAAACTAGTAACGTATAATCCAACAACGAGGGTAGCATGTCAGATGCATAAATAAATCAAAGAGTGCCAGGGAGTTTTGACAGAGGATGTGGTGAAATTTCTATTAAAACCAAGGATACCAGCCTGTCCAAAGATATATGGACTTCTGAAAGTTCACAAAAAGGACGTTCCACTACGGCCAATAGTAAGCCAAATTGATTCACCTACATATGATTTGACAAAATATATTACGACAGTTCTTCAAAAACTGTTTGGGCACACATCATCTTATATTAAAGACTCCCGCCAATTCGTGAACTTTCTGAGACAGACTAGAATGGAGAATGATGAGGTTATGGTCAGTTTTGACGTAGAGTCATTGTTCACTAGAGTCTCCATTGTGGAATGTCTGGAGGAAATTAAAGAGAACTGCGTACAAATAACATTCCGATGGAATATGCCAAATTACTTCAACACTGCCTCTACTCCAGTTACTTTGTATACAGAGGTGAGTTTTATCTACAGGTAGACGGTGTGGCCATAGGTAGCCCAGTTGCACCAGTAGTGGCCAACCTGTGGATGGAACATTGGGAAAGTCAGGCCTTCACTATATTCACATCGACAATAAAAGTCTGGAGAAGATATGTCGATGACATATTTTGTATCATGAAACAAGACGAGGATATGGAAAGGATTTTGGAAAAACTCAATAGCATCCACAATAGTACGCAGCTTACAGTGGGATTGGAGAAAGTAAGATCTTTGACATGCTTGGACGTGAAAGTGATGGTGGCAAATGACGGTACCCTTATGCATACAGTCCACAGGAAACCCACTCACACTGACAGGTATCTTCACGCAAGCTCCCATCTTCACCCAAGATACTTTAACGCCATTGTCACCTCACTTACTAATCGCGCATTTGATCTATGCGATAAACAACATCTACACAACGAACTCAAGCACGTACAAGAGGTTATATATAGGAATAGTTATAAGGTGAAAATCGAACAGTAATAAACCAGGAAAAACTATCCAATAAAACACAGCGTGGAACGTCAAGCCGCGTTTCTACCTTTTGTTAAAGGGGTAACGGACAAAATAGGCAAAATTTTGCGTAAATTTTCAATAAAAACCATTTTTACCCCATTAAGGAAAATTCACCAAAATCTTCGTTCCCCAAAAGATAGTTTCCCGTTAGAACATCCAGGTGTCTATAAAATAGATTGTAGCTGTGGGAGTTCATACATCAGTCAGACAAAAAATCCATATCGTGTCGGGTCAAGTCAGCAATTGCTGAACATTTACTGGAATCGGGCCCTAATCACTGGATTGAATTACATAGGCCACGCGATACATTATCGACAGAACGCCATTACATTCCGCGGCTAGCGAGTTTAAATTTAGCGGGTTTAAATTGTCGGGATCGTGGAATCCAGTGATCAATGCAATAAAAAACAAAAGACAAACAACATGCCCTAATAAACGCAGTGATGTGGTTAGTGTGTATGTGTGGTTAGTGTGTGTGTGTGGTTAGGGAAGTCAGGCTTGTCTGCTCATAATCGTTCAACTACCCGCAATATTTTAGTTCCCCCTTAATCATAGTGCTTGAAACAGCGCCGAAATATCGGGAAAATTATTCATTAACAAATCGCGGTAAGATCCAGTTAATTTTTAATAATTCGTTTAAAAAAAGCCGCGAAAGCTTAAAAGTATACTTGCATCAGATCTTCCTTTACCTAAGTTAAAAGGGGTCACCTGAGAAGTTATAGGTTCAGGCGTCCTTGAGTAATCGTTTAACATACATAGAAAAGATTCGATTTGTAAACACCCTCCTTTTGGGAAGCTCGTTAAAAATACACTTTTACTACTACAATATACAAAAATATATGCAGCTATATATAAGGTCATTCCATAATGGGCGAAAATATTTTAATACAGCATTCGGTACGTCTAACCAAAGATATCCAGCTAAAAACAAACGTCATTCGAGGGTTTAAAACTTTTTGATTTGTATGAAGTTTTATTCGTATACGAAATTTTATTCATACAAATCAAAAAGTTTTACACCCTTGAATGACATCTGTTTTTAGCTGAATATCTTTGATTAGACGTACTAAACGCTGGGTTAAAATATTATCATGGATTTTTTTATGGAACCTAACCTATTATGGAATGACCTTATATATGGAGCGATGCCGATGGAAGAAAATTTGTATTCATCCGGTATCTTTTGACTAGACACTTTCAATTCTTATATCAATAGGAACATACTTGGAATAGTTCTTTGATGGCTTTAGGGGTGAACAGTTGTGACTTCTGGTCGCCTCCCAATTGTTTCATGTAGTCGCAAAATTCTTGAGAAATCTAATAAACATAATATATAAATTTTGATTGTAATATCCTTCGTATTTTAGTGGTTAGATCTGTATTCAAGGCTTGAGCAAAAAAAATTTACGTAGTAGAATGTATTGTAGGTCTAACTTATAATTAAAAATTAAAACTGCTTGTGGCCTGGATGTAGCCCGAACAATCATGTTTAAAACACATTTTCTTATGACGCGTATATGTAATATTTTGCTTTTCATTGAAAGTTCGTCCGGAACACGACAGTGACATCAATTGGACGCTATGTGTTAGACCGAAAACCCGACAACTTTGAGTATATCTATGACAATCGTGGATCGCTCCGCGTACGACTTGAAATACTCGTAGCGTGCGCGTGAAATACAGAGTTCGCGCGCATATGACGACCAGCCCACTGTGATATATATATATATATATATATATATATATATATATATATATATATATATATATATATATATATATATATATATATATATATATATATATATCTGTGGTCCAGATTATAAAAAAAATGCTACAGTGTATGTAGGTAACACGTTGATGGTGAGAAAATGTGGCGAGTGAGTGACAATTTTGAGCGTTTTATACATTCGATTTTGGACATTTCTCTACATATCCTATATCGCAAGTAAATTTATTTGATGCTAACTTCTTCATATCATAAGACAGCAAACAATCAGATGACTCTCCTGATGGAATGTGACAACCATCGCATTTGGCAGCAAAGCTATTAACGATGCATTGCTATACATGTGGCGAGATTGTAATACCACATGCATAAGTCTAGCGCCTATTTTACGCTACTAATCTGAACACGACAACGATAAGCATCGGCGCTATTGTGGCAGGAAAAATTAAGGTAGCAGTACCAAATATCTGTGCGAGACATTGCAGAACTCTACGACCTAGCAGTTACGATTGTAGTGACACGTATAGCCAATCCGTTGCCTTTTACAATCTGCTTGGCAGAAAGGCAGTTGGTCTACCTAACCCTCTAAACCGAAAGACAACATTGAGAAGTTTTGACGCTATTGCGGCAGGATTAGGTACGGCGTTGATACCAAACACAGGCGATATGTTGTAGAACAATACCACCTATCAGAATTTATGTTATAATAGTTACGGTAAATATTATATCCATAAATTGTAGAAAATTCACTGCTGGCTGCAGGTTGACTATCCTAACTTACCTTATTTGTCAAATCGTCTGCTCTTTTGATTAAACTTTTCTCATCGTCTCTTTC